>WEIS01090930.1:245-13587 GCA_013389965.1 Todus mexicanus
GAAATACACGTCTCCCTTTATGGACAAAACAGTGTTTAAATAACCACATTGTTTATTTTTACCTTTGGAAGTCATTCAGATATATCATTGCCATGGATATAGTATAAAACGTCAACTCAGCTGGCTAGTAATAACACCCAGCTGTTACACCAGTACTCTGAGGATCTCAAGGTGCTTTATAAATGGAGTCCATGTAATTTCTTGCTTTGGACAGACGCAGAAGTTGAAAGAACATAAAACTCGGGTTATTTTTTCCCATGAAGGCTCATATGCCAGTAGCAGAAATCAGTTTGCTGGATTCCCAAACCATAACTAATGCATCATGCTAGGCTGTCTTCAAGCAGTTGATGCAAACCCTATTGCAGCCATAATCTAATTGGTTTTAGCTAGAAAACTTTTTGACAGAACCGAGAACTACTTCTTACAAACATGGCATGAAACTCTTTCTCAGATGCAGGGGCCAGATCAGTATTTTTTAGGGACCATTTTTCTACTTTGGGACTGGCTTCGGGTTCCTGGTCATTAGTTCTGAGCATACTCTGCCAGTTCTGCGAGCTGGGACAACTGGCCAAAAGCCTACTGGCGGCAAACTGGTAGTCCCGCAAATATCTCCGAGTGCAAGACTCATCTTGGAAGCACCTCTGCATCACACAGAACACAGAGTTCTGGAAAAGAACTGAAAAAGTCAAAGAGCCAGATAGAAAAGCCTTTTTAGCACAGTTTTCCATGAGGATTTTTAACACAGTGATTATTGTTTTGGGTACATGATACAACCAACCCAGTCTCCAGTGAAAGCTTAGTGAATTCAGTGTCATAATGATGCAAATGCAACTGAAGAGACTTTTTAATATGACTTTTTCATTTAACCCGGTGTCTTTTCCATAATACTATCTAGTGGCTATGGCAAGAGACTAGGAGTTGAGATTGCTTCATAACCCTAGAGTCTGCCGTATAACCTACCTGCAGATTACTTAAATTAATGCTCCTCAACACTCAGGAACCTTTTCATGCCTCAAAAACATTTCTACAGTTCCTGAAGGATTTCCAGAAGAAACATGTGTTAAAGAGCAAAATGCTACAATTATCTGTAGCAGTTAATATCGCCCAATGTGTAATCTGGGTTGAGGCAACCAATTGGCCTTCAGTACATTACCCCAGTATCAACTCAAGGCTCCAGCATAAGCATATACCAGGGAAGCACAGGGTGAAGGAAACATTACTTCAGATCCATACTGAGAAAAAAAGTTTGAACGGGATGTGATTTCAAATAACACCGTTGATGACGGTGACCTTTGGAGCTGGAGAGCTGTATAAATGATTACTTTGAGAACCAAGCTTGCTGACCTCTGTTCAATTCCATGACTACATTGCCCATTGGTGGTTTACAGCCAGTGCTGAACATGCCACAGTTCAGCACCCAGAGGCTGCTCTGCGTGGCCAGAACAAACCAGTTAATTTGGTTTAACAAAACCTATGGGGAAACTTGCTCAGAACTTACCCATGATAATTCAATAAGCAAGATTTACTTGTCCATCTTGGTAAATGAGGAGAAAGAGAGAGTGTTGGTCAAAGTCCTCCACCAGTTTTCATCTCTTCACTAGCGTTGGAGCCAATGGAATGGGGGCTGCATGAGTTATGCATGGTGTAACTCATTATAGGCTCATGGAGTACAAGACCAATGAGACCACTGTGATCAGTTATTTTGATCTCCTTAATACAAGCCACAAGACTTCCCTGAATCCTTGCAAACGCAAGTCTCTCTTTTCCATAGAATGGAAAACCATAAGCATATACGTTACACAGAGGTACTTCTGTTTATATGACATAGGATTCTGTGAATAATTTGGGTTCATTCTGTAGAACCGTTAAGTGAAATGGAGCAGTTCTATCTCAACTGGATCACAAATGAAACACTCTATAATATGTATAGAGGCACTCAGATGGCATAAATAACGTTTTTAATCAGTTGTTGAAATAATAATACAAAGTTCATTTTATTAACATTTGAAAAATAAATGTCTTCACCTCCCTTCACTGGACTTTAAAGGAGGAAAGTTTTATGTTCCCTGTGAAAAAAATAAAGTAAAAAATGTTTAGAGGAAGGAGCAATCTGACTGGTTAGAGATCACAGATCGCTAATAATAATAAGCTCTGACTATCAGATGCCGAACAGCTGCAGAGCCTCTTAAGCCTAATTCCTTTTTCTTGAAGGATGTGGCAAGTTTGGAAGAGAGGACTGCCAAACCCACCATGAAATGCCGGCAGAAATTCTTTGAATAAACCGCCATCAGACTTGATAAAACCAGACACAAGTATCTCGGCATGAGAGAGTGCTGCAAATTGGTGCTCGTAACGAAGACAGAGCCCATGAAACCTGCAGACAGAAAACACAAACCCAGCCCAGATAGTCTAGCAAGAAACCCGCTCAGAAGCAGGAGGTGGTAGGTGGAGAGTTTATTGGATGTATCGCTAAATACTGCGCGCTTTCCCATTACACGACAAGGTGTTACGCAGTTTATTCCATTGCAGTTGCCACCTGGTATAACAATGTATAAAATTCGAAGAGCAATTATGTGGAAAAGTCTTATGAATGTTGAAAAAAAATATATCGAAGATGATTATGCCTGTGAGTCCTTTCCTCACACTTGCTCTTTACAGAGCAGGTGTTAGAATTTCAATGTATGTATGTAAGAATTACGGAAAGTTTTAAAATCTCAATATGGAACGTTCTTCCCTAGCAAGTGTCAAATATCTCAACTTTACAGATACTGGAAAAGCAGCACATCTACCTCACTTTATCAGCCTCGCTCATAGTCCTAATACCCTCCAAAATATGTGAATACAAATCACGGCAGTAATTGTTAATTTTGAGCACTTTGTGCTATGGAAACATGGCGTATTACAAAGTATAAAGTATCCAGGCTTCTAGAAACCTGCAGCCTTTTAGCAGCATCTAAAGTTACTGCTTCAGAAAATGTTATGCTATGGAGAGCCTTTCTCTACCTTGATCTATCTGCATTTTATCAGATATCAGAGCTGCAATGTAACAAACTAAAATGGTGACCTGCCAGTGCCCAGGGAACAACAGGTTTTGTGGTTTGGGGTTTTTATAAAAACAATTCTTAATAAACCCATTTGTGCTCTCTTTCTGTTCCTTTTTTTCTCCTGCATCACTAGAAATAATTTACACATTACCTTGGCGCAACAAGCAGCGTCTCACTGTATTAGAAACTCATGTTCTCTTTCTGATTTAATCTGCAGTCGTTCTGTGTCTGCTAAATCTAGCTTCCTCCTGCAAAGCTCCATCAAAGATCTTCCAGAATTCCTAAGTAATACAGACTAGTGTAGTGACAAAAGTATTTACAGAAAGACAGGAAAGATTTCTCCTTGGTGAAGGAAGATGGGTCTGCAGAAAAACACTGGCCTACACTGTATGAAAGGCAGTTCAGCTCCAATGATCATAGAATCATAGAATGGTTTGGGTTGGAAGGGACCTCTAAAGTTCATCTAGTCCAACCCCCCTGCAGGGAGCAGGGACATCCCCAAACAGAGCAGGTTTCTCAGAGCCTCCTCAAGCCTGACCTGGGATGTCTCCAGGGATGGGGCTTCCACCCCCTCCCTGGGCAGCCTGTGCAGTGTTCTACTACCCTCACGGGAAAGAACTTCTTCCTAACATCCTATCTCAGTCTTCTCTAGTTTCAAGACATTGGCCCTCATCCTATTGCTACAAGCCCTTGTCAACAGGCCCTCTCCAGCTTTCTTGTGGGCCCCATTCTGGTACTGGAACGATGCTAAAAGGTTGCTTCCAAGGATGGTGACTCCACCACTTCCCTGGGCAGCCTGTTCCAAGGCCTCACCACTCTTTCAGTAAAGATTTTTTTCCTAATATTCAATCTAAATCTACTGTTGACCTCGCGCAACTTCAGGCCATTCCAGAAGCACATCCATAGGTACACATTTTCCTCCATCATCAGTCTTCCACCTCGTGCTGTGGATAAATTGGAAAATGTGTGTAATTGCCAAGACAATATCTTTACAGTTATGAAGGCTCTAAAGAGTTCTGGCCAGAAATGAAGAAAGTAAACCAACTCTGCGTGGATGTACACACCAGTGTCCTTTATGCTCTGTCTCATCCCCCTCTTTCTGCTGCGCCCCCGTTGTACACCAGAGAGCAGCACTCTGGCATGTCTGTGTGTCCTCATCAATGCATTCACACATCTCCATGCTCGACCATCCCAAATACAAAAATTTGCATCTCTCAGTAGTCCTCTTGTTATTAGGATAAGCAACATCATTAGATTGTTTCCTCTGATAGCTTTTATCTAAGTATTCACCTGGATTCCTAATATTTGCTACTGGTGACTAACTCCTTGTTGATAATAATGCATGTAGATGCAGATGACAGAATATTTCAAAAAAATACCACAAATTGGAATTCCACCTCCATCCCTGGAGGAGTTCAAAAAACAAGTAGATGTGGCACTTCAGGACATGGTCTAGTGGCCATGGAGGTGTTGGGTAGAAAGTTGGACTTGATCTTAGAGGTCTTTTCCAACCTTAATGATCCTATGATTCTATGACTGTATCACTGTGGCTTTCAAATAGCCTACCTAGATTATCCCAGGCCATTCCTGCTATCTTCATCACTCATTACTTTGTATTAAGTATGAGGTAATGTCTGTGACTTGTAAATATTTGATTATAAATTCAAATACCTGTAAAATTCACAGTTAAATATTAGCTGCAGGTAGGTTGAAACGCAGATGTTTCTTGCTGGAATTAGTCCAGAAAGCCAGATTTGACACCGTGACTTCCCAGCGAAACACTTACAGACTCCTGAATGACAGGAGTACGGCTGGAAAGAATCACTCCAACCCTGGCCTCTCTGTGTACTCAGGGAAATCTTATGACTCTTTGACCACAGCAGCTGCAACTGCCATCGTTGTACTATACACTTCAGTGTCTCTGTCCTACTTATTTCCATTCCTTCCCTGTCACCCCACTTACAACCCTCCCACATCTCCTGTCATTTGTTCACTCAGCTGGGGATGTGCTAGAAATACCCTGCTGCACCCAGTGGCTTTCACAACTCTCCTCCCCCTGCCATACACCCTTTGCTTTGATCCTTCACGTTCCTCCTGCTATGGGAGCTTCTACCTCCATTGCTCTGCCCCCCTCCAAAGCTCCGAGTCCAAACCAGCTATCTTTATTATGGTGGCCTTCATTGAGTAGGTGTGGTGGGTTAACCTTGGCTAAGTGCCAGGTACCCACCAAGTTCCTCTATCACTCTTCCTCCTCCCTACACACACCTCCCTCAACACAACAAAGGGGGAAGAGAATACGATGGAATCAACCATCGTGGGATATGATAAAGGCAGTTTAATAAGAAAGTTAGAAAGCAAAGCTGCGCTTGCGAGACAAAACAAAGCGAGATACGTATATTTCAATCACTACTTCCCATAGCAGGCGATGTTCGGCCTCTCCCAGGAAGCAGGGCTTGGACACGCGTAGCAGTTGCTCGGGGGACCCATGTCTTCTGACATGAATGCCCCCCCTCCTCCCCTTCTCCTCAAGCTTTTATACCTGAGCTGACGTCAGATGCTCTGGAATAGCTCTTTGGACAGTTTGGGTCGGCTGTCCTGACTGTGTCCCCTCCCAAGATCTTGCCCACCCCATCCCCCTGGTGCTGTGCCAGCCCTGCTCAGCAGCAGCCACAACACCGGTGTCTTATCAAGCTATGGGGACACTAACTCCTGCCCAGCCAAACCCAATACAGTAGGTCACAAAGTAGGAATAAATGGGTTCATGAAGAACATTTCAAATCATTCCATTGGCCATATATTGCTATGCTTTTAAGGTACCTTGGAGGTCCTTTCAAAGTACATCCTGTAATGCCTTTTAATGCTAGACCATGGAAAGTGTTCTCCTGATACCCGTGTTTTTCATGGGTACCAGGGCAACAGTGTATTTAAGTCATATTAACTACAAATGGACCAAGCAGCACTTTCCAAACCTCATTTTTTTTCACCACAAGCCTTTTGCTCAAAAAGTCTTGAAAATGGACATGCAAACTTGGTTAGCACTGTGCCATATCTCTTCCACTCATTCCAGAATAAATGGCTAAACTTTCCCAGTCACTCAAAACAGCAGGCGACTAACAACAGAAAATATCTTGCTTTGCTCCCCTTAGACCTCCTAAGCAATCATTTTCCCTGCTCCCTGAGCCCATGGATCAGTGACAAATCCTCCAGTATTATAACTGAGTTATAACTGCAGAGATGTCAATGCCGTTACTGACTTTATCTACCCAGAACAACTAGCGCCTGCTTCTTTCAATGGCTAAATAGTCCTACTCTCATCCTACCTCAACATTTCCTGCGCATGAAGATAAAGTTGATGTCTATGCTTGCCAGTTGTGACAGAAACCAACCGGAAAAACATCAAGCCAGAGACTTGAGACACTTTGTGCTCGCTTTAAAGACCTTTGGAATGCAAAGATCGTTCAGTGCAACAGGACTTGCAGGCATATGAACAGAGGTTGGGAAGGACTTAATACCTTCAGTCTCCTGAGGCTAACGAGAGATTATGAGGATGATATTTTAAGGAGGGAATTGTTTATTTGGGATAGAAACTAGGCGGAAAACAAATCCTTGGTTACTTTTTGAACTATGAGTAGGATTTAACAAAGCAGTCTCAGAGACGTTTTCCTTATCAAAATGTCTCGCAAAATCCAAGGGTGAGGAAATGGTTGGAGAACTCACAACTTTTCGGAACTGCAGCAAAATATGTGAAAATTCAACCCAGGGACTGGCAGATTACTGTCTTCCCGTGAGCAGGGAGTTGTCTGGGAAACCTTGCAATGACCCAGGAGCTGGTGGGAAAGGACAGGGAGATTAATATGATTCTGAGCTGACAAGCAGCCCTTATGGAAAACATGCTCCACTGAAGCTTCCCTCCCACTCTCGCCTTTCCTTGGCACCATCCTGCAGCCCCAAGTGGCTCCATCTCTGGATCCTCAGACCTCCAAAGAGTCATCAGACTGGAAAAGCAAGGTCCTCAAGGACCCAAACACATCTCCTTCTCACAAGGTTCTGACCACAGCAGTGCCCACCACAGATCCCTTCAACCCAAATTATTAGACTTCATTGCTGCAACAATATTGCTTCCAGCTCTTTAGATTCCTGATGGGTCATCAGGCACAAAACCCACAGCCACAAACAGCTGTAGCTTGTAATGTTCAGAGCTGGGGGAGCTGTCTGCATTGCACTGTCACTGATAAGTTCAAATCATAGTATTTAGCCCATTTTCCTTCTTTCTTTTTCTTTTTTTCCTTTGATTTACAGTGCTTACAGCATGTATTCACTATTTTCCCATGTTTTCATCTTTGCCATTTCAATTTTTTTTAAAAAAAAACAAGCAACACAAAAACTGCTTTTACTCACTGCTGCAATTTTAGCTTGCGTTTGATAATAATGGTTTGAATCCATTTAAAAAAAAAAAAAAAAAAGAGCAAAATATTTTTTTAAACCCTTATTTAAAGGAATTGGAAAAGTTTGTGGCCCGGTTTAATGTCCTTCAAAAGAAATCTAATTCACACTCAAGAAGAAATGAGCTATTGGGTGGCAAATTGTTCCAAACCGTGTTAATTCTCCAAATCGAAATGCTTACATTCCAACTGTTGCCATCTTACCTGCTTTGCTTAAGTGCTTATTCCAGTGCCACCCTGACAGGTAATTATTAAGGTAATAGCAGTTTATTGTTTTGCTTGTTGATATTAATATTGTTGTCGTTATTCAGTAAATATTTTATCAAGGAATAGTAATCAAGGAGAAGGTAGAGCTAATTGACAGTTACTTTATCAGCAGACTAACCAAGGTCTGGACACAGACCCACCACTGTCACCCAATCATCCACAGAGTTAAATTAATTCTCTGATGCTGTTTTTGGCACCAAGCACCCTCCCAGATAATGCTTGGGCACAGTTCAGGCAGCACAGGGTAGGGACCACCCTGCTCTCTCCTTTGGAGGGGTGACAAAACACTGCAGTATGAATGTGAGTCATGCCATGCCAAATGGCCTCAGGGACAAATAACAGTCCTTGGCCCATTTAATTTCCTAGTACAGATGTTGTTCCTGTCTCCGTAGTGGACCGGAGACCTCATTTTCATTAAAACTAGAGGAATGAGCTGCTGCAGCCCTAGTGCTATGCATCAGATGATTACGAATTCTTCTGGAACTGCTTGATTAATCCTTTGTTATCCAGACTTTCTGCCAGCACCCTGTCATTGTCTCATCCTGATCCTGCAGCACAACCCTTTCCCATCAGGTAACACTCAGCTCAACTGCCCAGAAGGGCATGGTGTGGGGTGAGGTGTCTTCAGGAGTGTGCTGTGAGAGTATTCAGCCTGGAATCGAAAGGTCTGTAAGTAACTTGCAAGAAATGTATGGACAGACTATTTCCCATCAGATACAAAAAATGTACAGAGAAAGACCAGGCTAAAAGGCTTTTGGTTTTGATGTTCTCCACTCAGAAGTTACAAAATGAAGCAAAGGGACATTTACAGCATGACATCAGGACTATATATCCTTTAATTGCAAAATAAACAGCTTCTTTCTCATAAGATACATCGCTCATCTGAGATAGGTCCCATTTGATATTTAGAACAGATATTGAAGCTGATTCCAGCTACCCCAAGCTGTATGCACCTCCTTCTTCTGTTTGCATCACACCTTTTACCTTACTTGAAAGCACTAAAGTGTTTCCCTGAAGGACCTTTCTATGAATTAGTTTGCAAACTTGTTTTCTCTGGTGCTGGAATTACCTCTAAATACAGGAGACACAGAGTACTGCTGTTAAGATGCAGCCTGGACTGTAGAGAAGACTGAGTTGTGGCCAAAGATTCTTCTGTCTCTTCTCCCAAGTAGGACTTAGTTTTTTACCGTCCTTCCCACTCTTGATTTTTCCACTTGTTTCGCTTGCGTCTACATGCCAATCTTGCTCTTTTTTTCCTAATTTCAGTTTTAGTTGCTACCCTAGCAAGTCAATTTGCTCCAAAGAGTGATCCCACTCTCCCTCCACACTCCAAAAATGCTCCTGCACCTATCCTTAACTGCAATTGCCTATTCTCTCATGCCAAAAACCTAGGAATGCCAGTTCAGTGAACACTAGTACATTTTAACATGGGACAAGAGATGAGTTTTCACCTAAGATCATCTAATACTATTTCATTTTCAAGCTAACATCGACCATTGGAAAATCACAATGCTTGTTGTGACAGTTTAGAAAAATTGTAAAGATGTCAAAATGGTGCTAGCTTCTAGCAAACAGCTGATTTTCTAAGCAGAAGCTTGCACTTGTCTGAAGGAACTGAGGGGATCCATGCTACATAAGTCTTCTGTCCTACCAAAAGACGGCCTCATCTACTGGAACAAAGGCTACATGCTGAGAGGAGCACATCTATCTTCGTGATGTATGTTTGGCCCAGAGCCTGAAGCCACAGCTCCAACGCTGGACATGGTTCAGTAGGTTTGGTAGAATGGTTGTTAAAATTGACTGCCAAGTCCTGAGCCAGCTGCTAAAAGCTGCCTCCAGCAAGCACTGCTCCTGGTGATTCCTGTCCCATCTCATTATCTTCAGAGCTTGCTTCTCCCTCTACTGTCACCCACTTGTTTTTGCTTGGGTTTGGAGTCCCTGGTTGTACCTAATGGCCCCATCTGCTCTTGCAGTGCTCTCATCACCTCTAAGTCTTTCGTGACTTTGACCATATGGCCTTTGTGACTCCTTTGGCCCGTCACTGAGCTTGAAGAAAGATGCAGCCAGACCAGCTCCTTCACTGGGAGGTAGCAGGCACTGGACTCTCTGGAGGGAGGACTTTTGACGCTTTCTCTCCCTTGGGGCAGAGGAAAACTGGCTAATTAAAACCAGTGAGCTCGGGGAGGTGTAAGCTGCTGCCTCACACATTGGGTTTATAGGCTGAATCTTGTTCTCTTTAGGCTTCCAGATTTTTCTCAGTTACTATTTCTCCTGTCACATACTCACTGTTTCTGCTGTCACACACTCACTGCTTGTGCCTGCCCTTTGGAAAAAACTTTTCTACAGTCCTGCACTTCATCAGTACAGTAATTATTTCAGGCTTCTCTGTTAGACAGAGCGAGCTAGTGTGAGGCACAGGGAAGTGAAAGTAAGTCTTCATGATTTCAATGAGCTTTCAATGAAGTAGTTCTCCTTGATGAATCCTGTATTTTTCCTCTTCTTCTTTCACTCACTTTGTTATTCAGCATGCATGTGAGTGTGTGTGACTGTGTGTTTGTGATCTCCATCTCCTAGACTTTTAGTGCTGAGAAGGATACAAATTTGGGAGATAAACTCTAAAGACATCATCGATGAAGCATTGAAGCCAATTCCATGTTTTAATCCTGCATAAATTATCCTGGAACACAGCCCACATTTATGATGTGTGAGAGAATAGAAAAATAATGGGATTACTCAGAAGTTTCAGATGATTATAAACATATGGTGCAGGACGGTATAAGAACAAAACACGCTGAGGGAAATATCATCAGTAAATGAAAGGTTAATAATGGAAAAAAGTTTGGAACCTCATATGTGGCCTATTATCAAACACTACTGACATGAAAGAATTCCTGCAGAACTGTTAAAAGTGGACAGCTAGTAGTTTAATGATTGTAACAAGAAAACTTTAAGGCATTGGAAAGGAAACTATATGATTATAAAAGAACTCATCACGTATTTAAACCTCCTATGAAAAATGGTAGTTTTGTGCCTGAGGTTCCGGACTGAGACTCAGATCTTGATTTATTTCCCAGTTCTGCTACAGATTTCCTCTGTGACCTTGGGCCAGTTACTTTGGGAGAGACATGCTAAAGCTCCTAAATGACTTGCAAATCTGAGTCCCTTTTCCAAAAGGGGCATAGCAACGGATTCACGAAGGGACAAGCATGTGGGAGTGCTGACTGTAGCCAGGGCTATCCCCAAAGTGAGGGTCCTGCCCCATCACTTTCCAGTTCTGAGCACCAGTGGGCCACCATGGCCCAGGGGAGATGGTTGTCTTCTGAATGTCCATGGGAAACGAGCAGCAGATTGTATGGAAGAGATCATTTCCAGTGGGTACAGTGAAGCAGACAACCTTGGGAGATGCTCTCTCACACGGTTTCCAGCTTCTGCTCAGTTTTCATCCATGGCTCATCTCTGGAAGAGGCTTTGGTTTGATGCCTGGATCTGTGCAGATAGAAGGTTTAGATGTGGTGTTAGTGGATATGGTTTAGGGGTGAACTTTGCAGAGTAGGGTTGATGGTTGGACTCGACGATCCCAATGGTCTTTTCCAACCTCAAAGATTCTGTGATTCTAAGGTGCTAGGAGTGACATAGTCAGTAGGCTTGCCCTGAGAAACACAGGGCATCCGACTTTTGGCATCCTGCTTGGGTCAAAAAGGAAAGAACCATGAACAACCATCTCATTCAAGGGCAAGCGTGGGAAACCTTCCACCTAGTCCACTGCTCACCTAAAACTCTCAGTCTCAGAACTCAAACCTACTTCCTTGAAGTCCAAGGGAAGTGGCAACAAAGAGGGGCATGGGCATGCTACCCTCGCTTGCCCCCTGTCTGTGAAGCTGAACTGTAGCAAAAAGTACAGACCTCTCCTTTTCTTGCTTGGATACTTGGGCTTCAGCATCAGGATTAAGAATGAAATGTGTTTATTTTTTTGCCAATGCAGGAATTAACTTCCTAAGAAAACTTACATAGCAACCAAGCAAGCATGTAAACTTGAAGCACCTAAGTGTTGTTGCCTCCAGATTTCAGACAGCTTTGAAAAATGGACCCTTTTTTTTTTTGCTGTTCCCAGCTTGTGAAGTACAAAACAGCAACAGCAGATTATTCTTTGTTTCTCTCACCCTTTGTTAGCCCATGCTGTATGTAGTCACAAAACTCACACAGAAAATAGGAATGCAAGAAGTAATAGACCTGTAATGTAGGTAGGGGAGCCAAAGATGGATATTCCCTCTAGCTTTCCATATGCTATAGCAATGATAAAAGGATCTTCCAGGCATTTCTTTCTACTCCTTAATATGTAACATGGTCATAACTCAGAAACTGCTTTGGACAGGATTCACAAACTGCTGTGTCTGTGTAAAGTCAGTTGAAAGTAAATAACATACTTTCCGCTTCAGTCTCTTGGATATCTCCATTTTGCCATGGTTTGTTTCATTCTGCATGAAAGTATATGAGGCTTAAGGTATGTGGTAGATCACAAACGTGAAGAGTATCAGGTTTCTGAGAATCAAAAATGTCCTAGCAGAGAATATCCCTTAAAAGCATAAATTTTCTTGTCAGTGGTTTTGGCATAAGCAAAATCTCCATATAAGACACCTGAAAAAATGCAGTAAAAAGGGGTAAAGGTGGATGCTTATCATTCAAAATGGAATGTTTTAGCAATTGATGTTTGCATACAAAAGCAGGGAAGTACAAAGCAATTCAGAAACTTCAAGGTAAATATTTTCATTCTCACCAAAACATTTTCAACCTATGGGTCTCCACTTACATCTACTGCTTTCTCAGCAAAGCCAAGGAAGGCTGATCGCACTGCTAGCTGAGCTTGATGCAGCACAGAAAAACTATTATGAGTATTGGCTGCTGCAAGCTTACATTTCATCAAAGTCATTTGACTTTTCGGGGTGAGAGTAGGAATAATTTCATATATTCAGGTTGCTAAAGTCTTGGTTAATAGGTTAGGTGGTACAATCAGAAGAGAAATAGAAAGTTTCTGTCACTGTGACCTTCTGTATCTGCTTTTATAATCAATGTGATCAAAGCAGTCCTTCTGTCATGGGACAGGATTCCCTTCTGGAATATTTCCACAGGACTGCAGACAGCTGTTACAAAGACATATTTTAAAAAGCTGCAGGAAGTCTGCCTGTAACTGCTGCTTTTCCTAAGTTTTATGTCTTGAAAGAATCTTTCTCTTCCTTGCAAGTACATGTCTCTTTTCATATGATGTATCTGCTTGTAGAGAAGAATCTTTCCGGTGTCAGTTTTGTACTGATATTTGTCTGACATCACTTTGGCCAAAATGATCTTTTCTAAATCTGCTGGCTACTGTGTTTGTCCATGACAAACTACCACTGAGTCATAAGCTTCTAGGTTAAAGAGGTCATTATGATCATCCCATCTGACCTTGGGCATAAGACACGGCACAGTTTCAGTGATTCTGGTTGACACATTCGTCCTTCAGAGGGACAGAGTTTTAGCGGATTAGACTGTCCCTACTAGAACTGCCTCTACGAGGACCACAAAGGCCAGGGAAATACCTGAGTAGTTGTGGTG
>WEIS01090935.1:7438-38245 GCA_013389965.1 Todus mexicanus
TTAGTTTACTGTCTGGTGAACAATCCTGCTATCAGCCTGGATTTGGCAAACTTACATGAAACAGATTCATTTGGTCTCAAATTTCCACTGGAATGGCTGCATGCAACCCAGTAGGAGCTCTCGCTTCTGTTAAGAAAGGACGCAGGAATTGTTCAGAAGGCCAAGAACTTGTTGCTTTGTTGTAACCTGCTTCCACATGTGAGGAAACCTATGAGTACAAACTGCTGGGATCTTTGGTTTTCTGGGGTTTCGTATGCAAGTCTATAATGTCACATGCAAATTCAGTTATCTGGGGAGGAACATTTTGGGTTGCCACAAATCTCTTGCAGTTTTGGGGTTTCCTTTTCAGATTGATGTTCACGCAGAAATTGTGTCTACTTCCTGAGGGTCCTTCAACTTCTCATGGAAACCATTTGTCAGTTCCTCTGCAGGAGTACTTCCCACCCTGTCAAATCACTGCTGGCTCAAGGGACATTTGTCACTGAACTGGAATGTGTCAGAGCCCACAAGAAAGCCAGGGGAGTGAAGATTTACTCTTGTAATGGAATAATAATTTCAAACAGATGTCAAATTTCTATAGCTGGAGACCCCTACAGTCGGTGGAAAGGGTTCCTGGTCTCATAATAGCCACCTAGTAATGAAACAAGGACCATGGCAGAGGCTTCAGAGTTAGCACTTTCAGTATTTTGAAATAAAGTGCGACTTCTCAGCTATTTTTGAAAGAAAAGCCCTTTCTGAAACAGCTGGATCAATTTCTGTGTTTTCCTGCTGCCTGAACCTCCATTCATTACTCTTTCACCTAAAACACATGAAATGACTGAGCTCTTTAGCAAGAGCTCCAAGCTATGTATTTTGCTTCTCTTGGGAGGCAACTATGTGCAAAATTTGGCCCGCTGAGCCTGGCCTGTGACTGAATGAAGCAGCCTGACAAATTGCTGTGTTCTCACAATGAGTAATATGCTTTGTATGGGAAAATGCGCTGCTTCAGTTTTGCCTCTCCTCAGTTACTATGGCAAAGGACAAGTCAGTCTTATTCTTGAAATGGTGTATTTTTGTACAGTGGGCTAAATATTCACCTAAAGTGTCCAAGGATCATAATCGGAGTAACTTACAGAATTTCTGGGGCTTGCCTATATAAGCAAATTAAGGTTGAAATCAGAATGCCATGGGAGACGTCTTGTGGTGGGGTATGTTCTCTGAGCTCTGAAGAGCTTCAGCCCAGCATCTGTGGTAACAATATGTGTTAATCCTCAGTCTCTCTTTCAAAGCAAACTACCACTATAATTTTTTTTCCTCCTTCTCCTTTTCTCCTAAACTGGAGACCAATTCCTTATCTCTCCTATTCCATTCTCTCCTGTAGTTTCATCGTACTTTAACAGTGCAGCCTGCTGGCTCCAAGTGGCCAGAGGTGTTGATGGAAAAATCACCAGCACAAGTGCCCCGATGTTGTTTGTTCAGATGCTCTAGTTAATGATCTGTTAATAGGATCTAGTTAATTGATCCTGAAAGACTAGATTTAAGTCTGTAGGCACCACTGGCCTACACAAAGCCCTCGTCTAATGCTATTAACACCTGAAGTCCCTCCTCAGCATCTATGTGTCTATTAGGAGACCTGCACACCATCACCACTGCCCTGGCATGGCTGATGGTATAGAATCATAGAATCACTGAGGTTGAAAAAGACCCTTGGGATCATTGAGTCCAACCGTCAACCCTACTCTGCAAAGTTCACCCCTAAACCATATCCCTCAACACCAAATCTAAACACATTTTAAACACATCCAGTGAGGGTGATTCAACCACCTCCCTGGGCAGCCCATTCCAGCAGACTATTCCAGTACTCGTTCTGTGAAAAGACTGAGGTAGATGGGCAAGCAGAATATCCATCTGACTCCAGCCTTCATGAGAATACAAGGTGGATATTCTGCTTGCCCATCTACCCCAGTTACCACGGCCAGAGGGACTCTGACACCATCCGGAAGGGAAAAAGTGATGGTAATGGGAAAAGCCTTCCCTTGCTGTGCTTTATCCTGGCCTGATGTGGGATGAGCTCATTGGCCTGCTTCTGTGATTCACTTTTAGCCACTGGGTGATATATACAATCAAAGTATAATTACTTCTGCTACTGAGGAATGGCTGAGCTCCAGATGTACTGTGATGGAATCACTGTGGTAATGGACTTTTGTTACTTTGCCTTCAAATCCTTCAGGATAATGCAGTTACAGATGTTGAAAAGCCCTTTACTCTAGGCTTTCTGTCTATGCTTTTCCACCTAAACCAGATCTACGACAGCTGGTTCAGAAAGATGTAGCTGGAAAAGATCTGTTTGTGTGGAAGGCAGGTGGTGAGATTCCATTCCGTGTTCAGTGTCAGAGGGTAGCTCAAGGCTACATCTGAGGGTCAGCACTAACATGGTTGCGTCTCCTGCTTATGCCCAGCTCCTAAGAAGTCCTGTACCTCCAGCTGCAGTCTTTCTTCAGACCCACTGCAGGGAGGATGATGTCATTTAATGTCAGATGAAGGTTGATGATGATTTTGCAAAATTATTTTTCCAAGAACTTTGTAATTGATCTTGGCTTGATCTTGCCCCAAGTCCTGTCTCTAACAGTAGTCCATAGCAGATGCCCTGGCATATGACTTAGAACAGCCAGCATGTGATCCTTGGCATACCCCCCAGCTTCCAGTAGTGTGAGATTCAGGGATTTCCTGCTATCTTTGTGCTTCAAGGGTCGCTTTCACTGACAGCACTCACTGAATCCACAGCGGGCTCTATGCCTCAGAGCGTGGAGGTTGTGTTTATGTTGGCAGAAACCTAGTGAGAAATCGTCTGCATCCTAAGATGATGCTGAGGCAGGTGGCAGGTCCCATTGGGTTCATGATGCAGGTCCCTGGCACGGGATTTCTAAACCCAGGACCCAGAGTTCTAAATGTGGTATTGGCTACAGTACAAAAGGCTACAAGTTTTTTCAAAACTCCCATCTGTTCACTTAAAACACACGTCCTAGCATGAAAGCAGTTTACCCTCAGTCATGACAACCATCGTAACTGCTACAACTGCTGTAACAGCCATGACCTCTAGTGTGGATCATTGGGTCCAACTTTCACTGTGCTATGATTAACCTGGCAATCAATGAACCTTACTCATTACATTTCCATTTCAAAACAAAGATATGATCACATTTTCTAACTTATCTCTTCATCTCTACCTTTAACAATATCAGAACAATTTAATGAATGATTTCGATACTTCTATTAAATCACACATTAAATCACAAAGCGAGGCTTTCAAGGCGTTTTGGGATTTTCTTTCAGTGGAATCAGAACCTGAAGGTCAACTTTTATTTTGATTTACCAGAATTTTAGTTTTCATTCTCAGGTTTTTTTAAGGGAAGACGTGCCTTCCTCTTAGCTATGTGGAAGTCTTAAAAATGAAAGGCTTTTTCTGATGTTAAGTGCAACATCTGTCAGCAGCCTGTAAGCACACAAGTGGTGTAAGCTCTCCCTATAGACATTTGTGCCCTTGCCTGGCACTGTGCCTCCAAGCAGTCAACTTGTCTTGTTCTTGTCTCTTCACCTCTCTGGCTGTTCGTTTCTTGGCCAGAAATGCACACAAATATGCCAACAGTGCAGTCCTGGAGTAAGAATTCCCAGACAGTAGAAAAGCTTTAGCCTTCTGGGACATACACTTTTGTGTAACCTGCCTATTGCAAAAAGCCCAACAACCACAGCACAGCTGCCACTTGGGCTGTCGGCAGACTCAAAGGTGAGAAGGAACTGGATCTCCAGTAGCAAGAATGAGCCTGGGCCTTGCACCCTTTTTCCATGGAATGAACAAAGGTACTTTTTTTCCCCTTTAAGCCTTTTCTTAGCTTGCCACCGTTGGTTGCTTATTTAAGATTGCCAGTTTTGTCTCTATTTCTACTGTAGGTAAAAGCATATCTTGATCTGTGCCTTGAGTCAACGCTGGCATCAGAGGGGGCAGCAGACTCATTTTCTGCCACTCTTGCTTGTGAAAACTCAGTTTGCAAAGACCTGATAGAAATGACTTGCCTTTTCTCTCTTTGAATGCCCCAGCTGGCCTCTTGAGGGGCTGCCTGACAAACCTGACCCCTAAACCGGCCAGGAATTGTGTGGCACAGTACTGCTGGCCTGACCAAAAGCCTGCCAAAGATCGTGCTAATGGCCTCGGGACACTGGCCAGACTCAGGTGCTAGTGTTATTTAACTTACTAGAGTGTACTTTGTTTTTCCAATCTGGAATGCTGATCACTTGCCAAGCATGGTATTTTTTTCTGGTGATGGGCTCCTTTATGGAAAATTTTAATTTTCTTGGAAATCAGAACTTTGGTTGCTGGTGCATCAAGCAGCAGTAAGAAGATCTCAAGGACAAGGGCAAGGACAATTTGTTGCTTCTCTTCCTGGTTTTATCTAAGACTACAAGTAGGATTTGTAGTACATCAAAGCAGATTCCTTACATCGTAAACGACTGAAAGCAGTGCTATAAAATGCTAAATTCAGACAAGGATTGGAACCTTCTGCTTGTGATTTTTTCCATAAAGGAACTGGACCTTCTTACATTTATTTATCTTTTCATACATGCAAGAATGTTTTGCACTCCCTGCTCAAGGTGAACAGAAATGCCTTTATCATACTGATCAGCAAAGGCACTGCACAGGTCCTCAGGCCACCCCTGAAGTCCTGACTTACACAGGTTTGGTCAGATGCTTCTCAAATGGTAACTGCTGCCTCATGATTTTTTTCCTCTCTGACCTAGCGGCTTATAATGAGGCTGGATGAACTCGAAGAGGTACATACAAACCAGGATGAAAGAACCAAGCTGCATAATGAGATTGTTCAGGCAACTGAGAAGTCTCTTGAATAAAGAAGCTAAAAGCAGTGTCATCAGGAAAACATCTGCCTCTCTCTTCTGAGTTTCACACTGTTTTGTTCCACATTTTGCGCTTATCCAAGAGAGATGTTTATCGGGCTCTACAGGGCATACAGACTTTGCTAACAGCATCTTTCCTGTTAGCACAGCCCAGAGATTCCACATAGCTCTAGGCTGATAGTAACAGTACCAGAACATCAGTACAGTGATAAACAAAGTGTGCATCCTATGCTTGTTTGTTTTCCAGGAAATGGGAGTAATTTCTTAATAAAGATTTTCAGGTAGTATTTTTTACAACAGACTTGTAATATTGTATGTGTTTAGCTCCTAGAGTCATCCGTCATTAAGGTGGCAGTCATACTATTATTTTGATCAATAGTATATGATTTCATTAAAGATTCTGTTTGTGCAAAATCTGCTAGGCCAGGTCTGGAGATCAAACTCCAATGAGTGTATGGGACCATTCTCTAAAGCATTTCACAATGAAGCTCTTATTACAGGAAGGTTTTTGCAAGGTATGGGACAGAAAGGCAGAATTCAGGTCATAATTATTTATGGCACAGAACCCAAAAATATACAAACTAATGAGGCAGCAATATAATTCTTAACATGAAAGACTAGTGATTTTTTGATGATGAAGTGAGAAAAAACATCTTTTTATATCCAGTTCTATAAAATGGCTAAATTAATTCCAGAGATCGTAGAAAACAGGATCCCCAGATGGTGGTCTGGCAGCCAGCAGTGAACCAGGAGACTTGGTGACAGTATGAAATAATGACTCTTGTAGCATCATCAGTTACAGACAGAATGGAGGAACTGGTTTTAGAGAGAAATTAGGTTCAGCTTTTATCTGAAAAAAGTAGAGGCTTCAGCAAAGAATATCAGCAGTTGCACCTGACATTAACCTGCCATACAACAAATGAGTGCAGTGGAGTTTGGCTTGCTTGGCTTGTAACTCCAGAAGGTCTCATTTTTGCTGAAAAATGTGAATGCGTTGTAGTGGTTGAGGGGTGGGTGTTAAGACATTAACCTGGGTAATATCTAGTGACCATAAAAGACTTTTTTGTTACAGTTTCTCCCCCTTTCTATCCAGCATGTCTGAATTCTTTCAAAACCACCCCTGTCCAAGAGGTACAGAAATGAACTGTCCACGCATCCTTTTCCACCACCTGCAAATATAAGGATTACTCATGTTAAGGGGAAAGATCCAGTTCCCTAAGGAGACACAGAACTGCAGAGATCCCAAGATATGCACACTTCATTGTGCGCAAGAGAAGTAAGAACAGCTTTGAATCCAAAATCAAAAGGTCAAAAATCAAAACCTTCTTTCTTTGAAAAGGGGGACAGCAAAAACTGGGGAATGAAAGAAACCAAACTGGAGATTGGCACTTGCTGTGTTTCAATGTACCTTGTCAGTCTGAAATCCTGACAGTCTATACTTGAGCTTTCCTTTTAGATAAAGACAAATAGATCCTGGATGTTTAACTACTGATGTCCCAGATGCCAAGAGAATGATAGAATGCTCTAGAGAAGATGAGTCATTGACAGTCAGGATGAGATTACTGGAGGGAGCCAACCTTTGCTGGCCATGCCTTTCCTGGACTGGAAAACATTCAGTCCTGATATGACCTGCTGCTCTTGGCTTCAGACTCTCCCTCAGGCTCTGAGCTGAAAGTTAGGAGACGAGTCACATGGATCGGTAGAAGCACAGAAGAATCTATGAGAACTGGCGACAAGCCAAGCAGGCTGACCTCAGGAGCCTCTTGTAAGATCTCTCTGCAGAGCCACCCTCAATTCTAGCCACAAATTTAAGGATATTTAAATGAGGCAGGGGGGACCTTCAGAAATCCTTGTTCAAATATTCACTTTATAATAAGTTCTTCTAAAAAGAGGCATTCTGCACCTCTAGACACCAAGCATGTCTGTGCTAACTGGGACTGCTTTCATATCAGATGTCACAAGTTGAACATAGCAAGATTTCTCAGCTGGTTAGACAAAAGCATACCTCACTAAAAATTATTCCTCCAACAAGAAATTGTTAATTTTGGTTTCTTCGTGGGAACTACAATATTTCCAATGAAGCACAGTGCAAAAATCAGTTCTGTCAAAATCCAATTTTCATTTAAAAAATGTTATGATGGGGGGAGACTGGCCAGTATATTTCATTCCATCCTGAATTATTTCCATGTACCCTGACAGGGGACCACTTGGATACCGTACACAAGGGATGGAGCAGGGCAATTTCTATAGAGAAGATCAACAAAGAAATTGCAGGCTGTGAGGGACAGCAGACCATTGCAGTTTAAAGGGTGATAAGCCAGTGACCTAGGATGCATGACATATCTTGAAGATCTTTTTAACCAGACATGATAATTAGATAACATTAGTTTATATCTCCTAATTTAGGTGTCTAAAGTTAGATATCTAAATTTAAGTTGGTAATTTTAGAATGTGGAGAAAGAGGCATCTGCAGGGATGTTTTCTTCTTCCATTTTGCACTTAGAATAGTTCAAGGAAGTTGCTATGGGACGTGCTGTTTTCTCTCCATTGTCTGAGAAAGGAGCCAGAGCTGTCTAGCTCAGCATTACACAGCCAACTTTTAAATATGTAAAGGTAGTGAAAGAAACCCCATTCTGCCCTGCATTTTGTTGGCTGAATTCCAATACAAGTAGCAGCTCTTTCACCACACATTCCCTTTGCAGTAGCAAGTATTCTCCACGTTCTCTCCTAAGCTGTAATTTTTTTAGCACTGTTGCATATTAAAGCGCTTCTGTGCTCCAGTCCCAAGTTGGCTACGTTTTATTTTTGGATGCTACCCAAATACTTTGTAGAGTGCTCTGAATTCCTTTGGGATGAAACAGGTTACACAAATCTCGAGTTACTGTGCTGTAGAGGAAGGACACTAGAACTGACTCATCATGTTGATACTCACAAAGATGTTACTTCAAATGGCCCCAGCAGTTGTTTTGTTCATACTCCTCGCTAAGTTTAACTTCAGGCTGATCACGTCATGGTAAAATGAAGCATTGCACACAGCCACCAAAGTACCATTAGGAAAGAACAGTAACCATTAACTGGTGGATTTTTAAGATAGCTCAGTACATCAGCTGCCTAATTCATGTCAAATTTCAGTGACTTTGAGCAGCAGAATTTCTTTAAAGTCTTCTCAAAATCCAAGCAAGGTGAGCAGTCCTTGAGGGTTAGGATTTTAACATCATCTCAAGATTCCCATCTTTAACTGTGACTCTTAAATATTTTATTCTTTCATTTAAAGCATCAGCTCTTAGAGTCTTGCTATGACCAATCTGTGGTCTTTATAAATGAAAACTTTAGTTGTTGCATTATACAAAGGCTCACGTAGGCTAAAGAATGTGGTTTATGCTTTAAAAGGCTCAGTGGACATACTGCAGGGAAAAAGAAAATCTTCAAAAAATACCTGAGTGAAAAGATTTTGCATTCTGGCACTGTCCTGTCATACGTGGGGCATGAAGAGAAATGAAGAGTTCATGGGCCACCATACCTTGAAGAATTTATAGGCTACCACACTTTCTCTGCTTAATAAAAAAAATTCAAAGACAAAAATAGATAGAAGTAACTGTGCAGTGTCTCATGCTGCAGACCGGGAATGTCAAATGAGCAAAGAACTCTGTGCTCAAAAGAATAAAAAAAAAATGTTCAGGTTAATACTCTTGCAAATTTGAGTCTGTAGTCAGGGAAACCCACCCACCTACCCTCATGCTCTTTGGAGAGCTGGTCACACATACATTAATGCTGGCTAAGATAATTGATTTTATTAAGCAAGACAATAATGTTACTTCCTCAGTGATGCAAATAAATAATAAGATTGGTATTAGAGAAATAGTTTCCATAGCAATGGAAGTTGCTTAAAGATTTGCGTATTCTGTAGATGTTAGCAGATGTTCTGGATGGTAAGCCATCTCCCTCTTAGCCATGCTTTCCTTACAAATTCAAACAATGGGTAAGGGGATAATCCATCAGAAAACTGATTTTCACAGACACTTTTTGTATTGTTTCTTTGCACAAATTCCTTGGAAATTCACAGTGTTCATTTTGACTTCCAAGACTTTACAGAAAGAGACTTGGAAATCTTGATCTAGTGCTTTTCAGAGTGTTGCTTGGCATTTCAGAATACAGATACTGGGTATCTCCTTGATAGCTGCAAGAATCTGCAGTGGGGAGGCATAAAGTGCATAAGCAGTCTGTCCTGCAAATATTCAGTGTAACTTGTAATCAGCAGCACACTGGAGACAATTCAAGAGCATCTTGTAAAAAGAAATGTAAAATTTCAATAGACTCCAGCTGCTATTGAGCCGTGTAATGTGGCCTGTCATACAGGGTGCAGGAAAGAATTTGTCCTGTTCAAAGTCACAAAACCAACGGGAGCAGTTGTCCAGTCCCCCTTCTAGACCTTTTTTGCCCTTGAAGTATGACAGGCTGGAATTTCCTGACCTGAACATCTAGATCCTTCTGAATTCCAAAGTCTGTTGGTCCCCTGGAAAATCCATGCCTAAACCTCCAAGGTGAGAGTTATGGTGCAGCTACAACAGGGCTATTGCACTGGGCTCTTTTGTTGCTCCTTTCAGCACACTAAACAAGACAAGTCACTGCTGGCACGAACAGTCATGTTTACATCTGCCTATCTAGAGAGGGCTCACCAGACTCTGACATTGCAGAGTGGGGAGTAAGTATAATTGATAAAGTAAGAACTATTAGATGGCACGCAATAATTACAGACTAATGCTGAAAGCAATTTTTAACCCCTCTGCACTGTATTCTCTTTCAGGAGAGATAGGAGGGCCACATACAGTGGGTACTGGGGATAGTAGTCCATCTGTGATGATATCCAGGTAGCAGAAAAGTACCCAAACTGCACATGAGACAAACTGAAGATGCTCCCAGTCATCGGACTCCACATTAGCCAGGAAGAAATCCACCTGCCATGACATGTCCTCACTTGCAGGTGTGCCACATCCATTCCGAACATCACTGAAGGAAAGGCTGGAGACTTGGAAGTTGCCCAAGAGAAAGGAAACAGCACCATGCTCTGGCAGGGAGCTGTGCTGTACGCAGTTAGGGGTCTCTGCAGTACAAGGCTCTCTAAGGCAAATGTGCCCCGTTCTGCTGCTCCTTGGTGACAGAAGCAGCGACACTCCCCCCTGGGGATGACATTGCATTGCAGACGCCATAGAAAAGTTTCCACAGCTTCTGTGTCTAATTCAACAAAGACTCCAAATACTTTTTTTTTCTTTTTAATATCTATATTAATCTTCAATATTAAGCTTAGTAGTGTATTGGGAGATAACTGGAGCAAGGCACTGCGTTGAATCTGAGCTTTTTGTATCTAAGACTCACACGCAGCTCTAAAATATTCATAGACTCATAGAATCATGGAATGGTTTGGGTTGGAAGAGGCCTTTAAAGGTCATGTAGTCCAACCTCCCTACAGTTAGCAGGGACAGCTTCAAGTAGAACAGTTTGTTCACAGCCCCATCCAACCTGACCTTGAGTGCTTCCAGGGGTGGGGCTTCTACCATCCCTCTGGACAATCTGTGCCAGGGTTTCTACACTCTCATTGTAAAAAATGTCTTCCTTCTATCTAGTCTAAATCTTCCCTCTTTTAGTTTAAAACCATGGTCCCTTGTCCTGTCACAACAGGCCCTGCTAAGAAGTCCGTCCCCATTGTGGTCCTTTCCTGAAAGCAAGCACAGAGAATGTGAAGCAAGTGTAAGAGCCAACCCTTTTGCCTTTTTGAGACCAACGGGTTTATGAAGCAAGAGTTTCTCATGACAGACAAATAAAGGAGCACAATGCACGTACTTATCACTGTCTTCTTGCTGACAGACATACCTGAAATGGAAAATAATAATAATAATAATAAATTCAAGACCTTTCTAGGAGAGCCTGACTGCCCACACTGACAGTGCAATGAAAAGAGCTTTTTCAGGCCAGGAGCCACAGTTCTCAAATGGAGCGTTTTATCCAGTATCAACTTCTAGTTTAATCAGGGGTGTCCCCCACCTCAGATTTCAGTGGCAGTGGCAAAGGAGGGAACTCTGAATGGGAGGTATGTAAGGTGATGCTGCCACTGCAGTGTTTACAGTCCCAGAGAGGCTCAGGTCTCTATCACAGTGCAACTATTTAGGGCCCTTTCACCTGCCAGCAGCCCAGAGGTTGCTAATATAGTTGCACTGCTCATTCCCTGAGCTTCTCCCACTGCCCTATCGCATTTATGTGAGAGAATAGCACTCGTGGCCCTTTTAGATAATTATTCTCAAAGTTTAAATGTAGCCTAGAGTCATACAAAGTGCTCAAAGTGTATAGATATAGAGCAGTCTGAATATTACCCACTTTTTAGAAACTACACACTTCTCCTGATATTACTCGATGCTTTTTGACTCTATGGGTCATTAGCTGTCTTTGCGTACTGGTTTCCTGCAAAGCAGCTCACTGGAGAGAAATGTTTCCAAGGCACAAGAATGTGGCTATGAAATCACACCATGAAGCACTCACTCCACAGGATTATACAAGCAGGTTTTTTCTCATCTCTTTGTCACCTACACTTGACGTGGGCACTTGGTGATGTCTCTTTGACATTCCCTTTGCAGTCAGACTTACTGTATTGCAACATGGCAGTTGCAATATCCATTGCAAAAGAGCATCTCCTTCACATTGAGAAGTTCTTTGGTAAATAAGCCACTGAAAATTTGTCATACCAATAGTTCAAAGATGAATATATATATTTATAGGTATAAAGGTAAACATATTAAGAAGCCCCTTACATTAAGAATGCAATTTATTATTAGAGACTCTGTGTTTCTGAGCATATAGACCTTGGGGCGGGTGTGATCCTGTTGGCTGTTACTGTGATGCACTTCTCTTAGCGTACTTTCATCTCTGCACTAGAGATCTAGCTACACTGTCCCACTAAAATATATATATATATCTTCCTATGATGTGAAAACATTTTGATCCATTTTGAATTACCCTTTCACTTGCAGGTATGGCATGAATTGTCTAATCCAGTTTGAAGATTTTGCCAATGCTAACGCTTTTCGTCTCCTCAATAAATACCGCAACAGATACTGTACATTCAATGACGATATTCAAGGTAAGTCCTGTTAGGAAAATGCAAATTAAGTTCACTGTGATAGATTTTAGTTTACATGTAAGCATTTACAAATGTAAACAAAAGCACAGCAATCTAAGCAGAAAACTGAGTCTTCATTGTTTTCAGTAATTTAGCTGTTCACTGCAGAAATGTTGTTCAAGGAAGAAAATGGATCATGCGCTTTAGATTATTAAGGTAATTTAGAGAGTTCCATAAATTTTCTGTGATTTAGCTAAAACAATGATGACGTTTTAACAGTTATGAAAGGCTCTCAGTTTCCATGAGCCAGGTGGTCATTAGCTGATCCTGGCAATGTCCCTCTATTGTTATCCTCCTTATTACGTGCACAAAGGAAACGATAAACCAGCTTCTTTCCTCTCCATGGACGATAACTCCACTGTAATCTGAGAACAGATATGTTCTCTCCTAGAACATACAACATAACTCTTCCAGCACCAGAGAGAAATGACAGCAGCAAAGCGGGTGTTATGACCAGCATGTTTCCCAGGCCCTGTGAGGCTCAGCAGTCAGCAGAACTGCTCAAATGCGCAGAAGGATGCAAGCTGCATATTGGTAGCATCCCGGTCAGATGATGACTCTGCTTTAAACCATTGGAAGGGCTGTTTGCCTATCCAACAGGGACAGGATCTTTGCAAGTGGTTACAAATAACCAATTCTTCTTCTGCCCACCCCTGCATCTTTTCTTCTTTTGTCTAGTCCTGCTTGCGCCATGCAGAAATCTCCAAGGTTTGTTGATTTAATTATTTGCAGTCAGTTGGACTTATCCTCACTTGTACTTGAAACAAGCTGAAAGAAATGCCAGTGTCATTTTTCACACAATACTGGTTCTTCTACGAGCACTCTTTCCAGCACTATTTTGCATCTGCTACCCATCTAGCAATATTTGGCAGTCTGCGTAACAGCTTGTTCGTATCTGTCATGACACAAGAAGGAGTAAGACCCTGCCTTGAGGGAATACTGTTGGTGTGATGGGGTGCACGATCCTGCTCAGAGACACTTTCATGGAGAGGGTTTAGAAGAAGCAGAGGAGCTTAAAGCATTTCAGAGGTGAGATAGATTCTCCTGTACAGGAAGACTTATTAGGTATCCTTGCCATCCACAAAGGCTTGCAATGGAGAGAGGGGCACAGAAAAAGTAGATACATTTTGAATGGAGCTCTTGAATGGAGGAACCAAGAACTCGGACTTCTGTGGAGATGGACAGATGAAGCCCATGATGTAAAGATTTACTAGTTGATACCTCTGCAAGTGAAAGGGGACTCATCAGTTGAAAAGAGGCCAGGTGATGCAGCAGATCTGTGGGCCTGGATATAGCTTCTCTGGAGGAAACTAGAGTGAATTGAAACAGTTTCTTAGAGAGAAGACAAAGAGGATAATTAAAGTGAATCTGAAGATTGTGAGTGGGAAGCAGGACACTATTTTACAGTGTCTTTTTGGCCATAGGTCAGACACCTCAGACTGTTCCTGGAAATTACTACTCCATAGGGGCAAACCACATCTAGAAGGATGTTGTAAAATGTCATTGCTATAAAATGGGACCTTGTCTGCTTTTGTCCAGCTAGATATCTCACATGGTGCATGGGAGATGTCAAGTTCCCTGAAAATTCCACAGAGTCCTACCTGTTAGAACAACAGGATTTTACCTCTTACTAAATGTCCTTATATTCTCAGATAAAGCATCTAGCTAGCACTGGTTTCACAGTAGCAGATAAGGAAAGAAATCCTGCTGAGCTTTTGCAAAGACTAGAGATGAGTAACGGGAAGCAAGCTGCTGTTTCAGGCATTTTATGTAACTGCTAGAAGAAAGGATTCCAAGCCAGGGTCATAGTCAGTAATGAGTTTTGGGGACCTTTGGGAAGCTGATGTAACTTGGATCTGCTCAGTTAACTGTCTTAAGAGTCACGTCAGAGATCAATGGAGTTGAAGTTGGATTGAGTAGTCCAATTTACCCACCCTAATGTTCCCCTCTGTATCCCCAGATGGTATGAGAAAGGTAGGAAGTGCCATTTTCTCACTTACACCCTCCTGTTGTTTGGGTTTGCCTCAGGCTCTCTCTTTTCTAACATGTTGGTGTTTCATGATTCACCTACTTAAAAAAGTAGGAGACTTCAATGCAATTTGTGTTTAAAATGATTAATGAGAATTATACAAAGCCTGTTTAAGCAGTCCTGATTCATTTTTCTCAAGTCAGGCAGGAACGGACCTCCTGAAGCCTGAGCTGGCATTGTCGTAAGTATGTTGATTTAAAAACACATCTTACGCACAAACAGTGCAAGTTAGATCAGGCCTGAGCTATATTAAACTGCCCATTGGTTAATGGGGCTCTGAATGCAATGTGCCTACACACACAGACCAGATGTGGGAAGAAAGTCTAAATTGCTCCACTTAATCTCCCTTAGGCCTCCCTCGTGCTGCCCCAGGGCCTATGTGAACAGAAAGCAGTTTAAAATATTAAACCCTACTTTTCTTTCTTTCTTTTTTTGTTTTCTGTCACACAAATCGCAGTGTTGCCAAATCCATCCTAACCCCACAGAATTTAAGTGACTCAGACCCCTTCCAGTTTGAGCCAGCCTGCTGATGCTGAGCGGGATGCCTGCCAGGGACCACAAACTGGGACAGGGTGGTTGCTCTTATTCTGAAAGCCATTAGTCTGGGAGCTAGCAGGAGCTGGCTCGCTGTGCCCGCGCGTGGGAGCTCCCCATTAAGGGAGTTCTTCTTCTTCCTCTATGGGGGTGATGACATCAGTCCTTTCCCAGCTCTGTCCGGGTTCATGCAAGGGACAACAGCTTCAGTTTCAGCTCTAGGGGAGAAAATTGATTGTCACTTCTTCCTTTTTCCCAGTAAAGTTCTAGGGCAGGCAGTGAAGCACATAGGAAATTGGAGGGACATGAGAATGCTTTAGATCCTGCTCTTGATCTTCCTGCTGTAACTTTGCTCCACTTAATTGTGCAGTGATAAACAGAAAGTAGACAACTGGAAGTCTTAACAGAGGTGTCAAGTCTTGTGAATCCCTGAGACAGGCATTTCTGGCTTCCTACCTCATACAAGAAAATATATAAAATCATTGAAGAGGTTAGTTTGGAAGGGACATCAGAACATCACCCAGCTCTCACTGAAATAAAAGGTGATGTCAAACTTAGATTCAGCTTTGAATTAGATCAGGTTCCTCACAGCTTTGTCCAGCCAAATAATTTTCAAGACGAATATTCACAATCTCTTTGTGATATCTGTTCCAAAGTTTTCTCATCTTCCTTGTGCATTTTTTCCCCCTAATATCTAATCGGAATTTCTCTTGGGTTCATTGCCCTTCATCCTTTTGCTGTGCACCTCTGAGAAGAATCTGGCTTCTTTACAAATGCTGAGTAAGTAGTTGTAGACAGAAATTAGATGCTCCTTTAGTTTTCTCCAGCCTGTTCAAACCCAGGGCTCTCAGTCCTCTTTGTACACCCTGGTTATATTTACATCCCACCTCTGGACTTGCTCCAGTTTGTGCTGAGAGCCCCAAACTGGAGACACTAGTCTAGAGATGACCTCAGAAGTGCTGAAATAGAAAGAAATTATCACTTCATCTGCTGCTTAGACTTCCGTTGATGCAGTCTAGCAGGCTGTGCCACAAGGGCACATTGCTGGCTCATCTTCGACTTGTTGTCCACTATTAAGCCCAAGTCTTCTGCAAAGCTGCAGGACTTTTCATTTGCCTTTGCTAACCTTGATGAGGTTTTCCTGAGACCATTTCTCCAGCCTGGTGAGATCCCAGGTGTGAATGACAATCATACCCACAAGTGCATATGTCACTATCCCCAATTTGCAATCATCCATCAACTTGCTCGGGGTGCCCCCTGTCTTATCATCCAGGTTGTTAATAGAACTTAAACAGTCTTGGCCTCTTTGTACCACTGATCACAAGCCTTTGAGCCTAGCAACCCAGCCACATCTTCATCCACTTCATAGTCCCTTTATTCGGTCTGTATCTCTCCAGTTTGGCTACAAGGAGTTGCTTTGGGAGGTTATTTCAAAGGCCTCATGCAGCTGAAGGAAAGCAACACCTGCTGCCCTCTCCTTGTCCTCATAGCCAGTTGTCTTGGTGTAGAAGGCAGCTGAGTTGGTCAGGCATGATTTACCCTGGGAGATGCATACTGTTCTCAATCAACTTCATGTTCCTAGATATATCTTTCAGAAGATTTGCTTTGTAATCCCCAGGTACTGAGGTCAGGCTGACTGAGCTAAAATTCCCTGGATCCCTCTTCTGGCCCTTCTTGAAGATGCGGGTGACATCTGCCCTTTTTTTAGGAATTAGAAATCCCCCCCATGACCAAAACTTTTCAAAGGATGACTTTGTAATGACATTGGCCATGTACCTCGGCATCCTTAGATACATCTCATCAGATTTCATGGACTTTGTCTGTTGAATAATCCCTGCTAAATAGGCAGGAGGCTGCAGAAAATGTGTAAATTTGGATACCTGAGGTTCTTAGCATGAAAGTAGGGCTCTGTGAGCACATGCTTCACAGTCTTCATGGTAAAGAGCCTGTCTCATTGCAACACAGCCTTCAAAGATGTGCACTGAGTAACCAAGAATCAGTAGGAGTTTGTGCCTGGGTTAAGCAAAAGTGGGATCAGACACGTCAACCTGTGATTGAAATTGGTTGACTTGGCTTGCTGAGTCAAAATCTTTATGCTTCAACAGAGATCCTTTGATATCATGGTTCAGTTATCTGATCAGACATAACACTATTCATTATGAGAGTGGTTGAACACTAGGACAATTTGTGCAGAAAAGCTTTAGGACTTTTATCCTTCAAGAAGGCCCTAAGCAATCTAATCTAATTTTTGAAGCTACCCCCACTTTAAGCAGCTACTGGACTAGATGACCTGCAGGCATCTCTTCCAACCTTATTTTTTTCTGTGAAAAGGTTATTCTCCTGATATGTTACTCCATCAGTATGTTACCTTCCATATTCACGTATCAAACATGAACTCTTCAGGCGTAGATTGCTTACTTAGTAATGAAAAGCAGAAGTTGTTCTGCAAATTCAGTCAGAATTGCAGAAAAGTGAAGAAATCCCTAACGTGTTATTTAAGTAATTGTATCTGATCATGACATTCAAAAGCAGGGCAGAGAGAACAGTGCACAGAAGCATAAAGCCTGCTATTTCCTGGCTCTAGGCACCCTTAACAGTCTTTTAAAACTAGACCTAATGTAACACTGATAGCTTCTCAAAGAACCACCAACCTGAGTGTTTCAGATATATCCATATCCAGATTGAGATAGTGTAAACAGACAGGATTTCTAATATCCTGAACACCTACACTGTGTAAATGAGACTTCTTCAAGACACTTCACGATGTGAAAGCCCAAATCACTCTCTGCATTAAAAACACTCAGCCTTTTGTATTTCCATAGTTCCTCCACAGCTAAAGTAGTCTGCAGGCAATGTACAGGGGTCATTACTTTTGCAGAACCTCTCTAAGCCTTTTCCCAGTCTTTAGAGCAATGTTTCCCCTTTGTCACTGGATGTGACTGCTGATGAGCCTTAAAATACCTCTTGACCCACCAGCCACCTTTTCTCATTATCCTAGCAGATAACCTTTCCATAACCTTTCCAGGACACTTCAGGAAGCAGTGTCTCAGCCTGGAGGAACACTGCTCCCAAACCTCAGCTGAGGTTCGGAACAGGCTGACTCCAGTACCCCAAATCTGAGCAGCAACTTAGAAATCAAACGTGTAAACGTGGCCTATTTCGCAGGCACATTTCCATGTGCTGTGAGAAGCAGGCAAAACTAGGTTTTGGCCCAGCATTAACTAATTTCAGCAGATTAAAATGGTATAGTATCTGACTTTGTTGTTTCAGCTGGCGTGGAAAATGTATCGGTAATTGTCACAGGAAACTAAGGAGGGGGGAAAGCACAATAGGAAGGAGCGCTGGATGATACCCTGCTGTAGAACAAAGCAGGCAATGTCCTGCCAGGCAGCTCCTGAGCAGCACGCTTTCCCTGTGGGGATTTACCCAGCCTGAAGATAGATGTGGAGATGTTCTCAGTCCTGTATTCGTCACTGTTACAAGGGGACCTGCTGTGCCCTGCAGCAGAAAAGGCTCCTGCATTTTCCCTTGATGCTACTACATTAACTATTTAAGGACCAGCTCCTAGGCTTGCGTCTGTATCACACACTGACTTCTAAACAAGCCAGTTCAGAACAGTATGGACTCCAAGGTGTAATAGGCCTCAGTGTCTTGGGCTTAGTGGTGCTGGGCCCTAGAGATCTGGCCTGTACCTTCTGTCATTCTGGGGATTGTAACATTTGGTCTCTTTTCCTCTCCTGCTTTTCTTATTTGCTGTTTCTCTTGTTCACTTGTCATTGCAAACTCCTCCTCTGCCTGTGATCTTGAGGTCCAGGCAAAGAAGGCAAAATGAACGGAAAGGGAGGGCTGTGCTACAGCTTTAGCTTGTCAGTATAAACCAGCATCCACGGGGTCTTCACTGCTGCGATGGGGACAAGGACGCTTTCTTGCAAAGTGCTGGCAGCTGCTTGGTGGCCTCTGCCTTTGTGGACCAGGGGTTTCAGTCTGCCCGTTGGCACAGCCTGTGTTCTGGCTGGTACTTTGGGCAGGCAGGAGGGAGGGCAATGCTGCAGGCCAGCGCTGCCACACATTTTTAAGGCGCAGCACTGTAACCAAGCACTTTACAGTGGAACGATTGAAAATAGGCACCTAGAGATGACCTATATCAGGCATCTACTTTAAAAAAACTCTGCATGTCCTTTGTCAGATCTCTCTTCACCATACCACTGCCTCTTCTGGGTCACCAGTGTCCCTACAGCTGTTAGTGAGGAAAGCAAATTCCTTCCCTGAGCATCGATGTTTTGTGATTTACTGCTGTTCTCATTGACTTGCTCCACACCATTTCTAGGTTTATTTTCTTTATGTCTTGCAGAGGCCTTCAGGAGAAGGTTAACACTAGCCCACAGCCATGGAGGTGAAGACCTTGAGCTGCAAACATTTCGGCAGCTTTTTGCTTCAGCTTTGCTGTGTTTGACTTTTGATTATATATTTAGAGTGGATCTGGACAAGCTCCACTCTGCTTTCCAGTAACAGGCGGAACTGCTGCAGGGAGTTAATGTGAACCAGGATTTGGAAAAGCCCTACACTTCCTCCGCATCCATAAATTTAGATATATTTTTTTGGCTGCCCTTTGCTGTGTTTGCTGTTCCCTGGGCCCTCACCTTGGCATGGTTTTGATGGGGTGAAGTGTAAGCAGGCGGGGCAAGAGTGAAAAAATAAAAGACCAGGCTGAATTTGGCCATCTCTTCCACCAGTGTGTGGTCAACAGGGGGGAATCACCCACACGGGTGTTGTATGAAGAAACCGTCAGTGGTGTGGCTGTGTGCTCCCCTCGCTGCTGCTATCAGGAGGATTCGGCATGGCAGTGATGCTCTGCTCAACACAGCCAGTGCCCAGGGCCAGGTGACAGGGGAGTGCCAGCCCTCAGCATGGAGGGACTCGTGACCCAAGCATGCACCCTGTCCCTACTTCCCCTCATCCCCCCTGCTTAGCTACTAGGTGCTGTCACACGCAGTACAGCCTTGACAGCAGCACTGGGCAATGCCTTCCCTGTTGCACTAATGCCGGCGCTGCCTGTAGCTCATGTTTGAAGCTGCTCACCCCTCTGTCCGCTCTCCCCACTCCGAAGGAAAGATAAGGTTCCCCAGCACGGTTGCCTCTGGGCTGCAGCCTTTTCCATCTGTGCAGTGTCTCCAAGCTGTGGAGCAGATCCTTTCCCCTGGGTTTTGCTCCAGTGTAGCTCCACTGACATCTGCTGGGGCCTGTTCTTAATTACACTAATGCAAGTGGAACCCTCAGAGGGGGTTTCCTTAATGTTTTACGATATTCTGAGTGTGCCAGAGTGTCAGAGATTAATTCCTACAGGGATGGCCATTTTCCTGAGTACACCTTAATTTTGAAAGCCTCTTTTCTTTGCTGGTTCTGTTGCTCTGGCCCCCCCTGAGACGCTTCTGAGGTCTGCTTGCTATTTTGTGATACTATGTTGAGCATTCACTTTGTGTCTTAGACAGACAGGGTGATTTGTGAGCATTTTCCTTTCTTCTCTCTGTGCCTCTCTGTATCTCATTTCAAATACAGACCAGCCAAGCTGGTTCTTGCTAATTACTTAAGGAAGTAGCTATCTGCAATAGCAGCATTCAGTATTTTTGGAGACAGATAGACCAACATGTTGAAGGGTGATTGCTTTTCATTTGCTACGACTCATGGTGGGGAGTGTGTGTCCCCTCATCTCATTTTGTGGTGTTTCCAGAATCGGAGCACACAATTAGCCAATTTCTTACATGAACCAGCTGTGAACTTTCCTCCATAGAGATGTTCTATTGTTCCACGCTCAAAAATTGTAATCATCAAAGAAAAATATTGAGTTGAGGCCAAGATACAGTAACTTTGTTACTTGAGTAATGAGGGTGAGATGCAGTTGAGGAGACATGGATGGATTAGAAACACATTGGAGAGAGAGGAGGAAGATTAGCAATGGCAGAGCTGAACAGAGTCCTGCTGTTAGTCAGAGCTGCAGTGCAAGTGCAGGGCGATGAGTAACGGCACACCCAGTCCCACAGGTCTCTGCTCTGCAAAATGCACGCTGCTCTGCAGACTGAAGCCACACACCCTTTCTTTCTGTACACCTCACTTCTCAAATTCCTGCTAGTAATATCTTCAAAAAGACCTCGAGTCCCTCTGCTGAGTGCCCCATGAACGTTTTCCATACCACCATTTGTCCCATCAGACTTCTTGACAATCATAGGGTATAAAGCAATTTTGCCTGGGTCAGGACCAAGGGAAACAAGCTATTTCTCAGTTACGCTTCTTTCTTTCAAATACTCCCCAGGCATCTATCGCTGCTAATGCTGTGACCTGACACTTATACTATGGCATTGTAAGTGTTCTTTTTCCTCTGATCGGTTCCCCACTCCCACCCACATGGGGATTTGGGCATTTCTATACAAATCAAGCTTGGGATATAGCGTGTGAGCATGCATGAGTGTATGCATAGGCGTTCATATTATACTGAGTGTCACAAGTATGGCATCGCTGACAACTGTGAGACCCTGGTCTCTCTCCACTTCTTTGCAGTTCAAACTGCCAGGGTGAGATACCGTCCTCCACAGTTTAGATGTCTGCAGTACAAGTGTCTACATGTACTCCAGTGATTTTGACTCTCTTTAAAAAACTGTGGTGCTAGTGACACTTTTAGGGTGCATTTCATTTGGCTCAGCTCAGTTGTCAGCTTTAGCATGGGCAGGATCATACGTGTTTGTTTAGAGGAGTCCCATCCTTAGCATCTGGCATGGCAGTAAGCAAAGGAGTCCTGATGATTATAGACTTGCTGAAGTACAGACAACGAGCATGGGCTAGCTACGTGACACCTACAGAAAGCAATCACTAAAAAACCCAGGCAATTATCTGGTGTTCCTTATCTTCCTCTGTAATTTTTCTAGTCCCGTGGCATGACATTTCACCAAGTAAATGCATTACTCTAAATACAGCTCTAAAAGGCAGAGATTTAGTGCAGGAGAAGCAGGAGGAAATCCTTCTTATACATTGTTCAGTTGTCTGAGCTGACACGTTAATACTGAAGCAGCAAAGCACTCAGTGGCTGGTTACCTCCCCATCAAACCCCTTTTCAACTGGACTTTGAACTCTGATGGTCTGGGTATGGAAATAAAATGAAACAAACTTTTCAGAGCTAATGAAGGAAATTCATCCTTGGTCTTAAGTGCTTTACTGTGAGAAAGAAGCTTATGAAGCTACCAACCATTAGTCTAGTCCATTTTTTGTATAAGACCTGGATGCTTGTGATGCCCTCATGAGTAAGAAATGATGATGCTGCCATTCCGTACTGTGTGTCTGAGCATGGACAACACAGCACTAACTTCTGCTGCAGGAATGTGGTCACTGCCATCTCTGCCTAACCAGAATCACTCTTAAGTGGCACTAATGTGTCACTTCAGGACATGGTTTAATGGTTACGATAATGTTTAGTAGAGGGGTGGACTTGACGTTGGAGTTAATTTCCAACCTTGATGATTCTATGATTCTATGCTAATTATTCATTTGGTAGAACTAAACTCATCAAAGTTATAAAAGAAAAATGGTTGTGAGCTAATGGTACCAGTAAACACTTCTGGTCTCGCCAATAAATATTTTCTTTGCCAGATTGTTTATTTAGGATTGTTCCCTAAACAAAATAAACCATGTCAATGAAAGTTACTTCTCTGCCAGAAGAATTGTGCTTCCATTAGGTTTTCTGTTTGCATGGAAATAATGAGAGATAAAATCTCTCCCCGATGCCATGGTATTAGCAGTAGATTCCTAGTTTAGCTGTTGCTTTTGCACTAAGGAAAAGGAACAAGTAAAGCCGAATTTATTTTCTTGCTCTTTGACAGATGAGGCAGCACCACCTGCTGGTCTCACTGCTCGTGGTCATGCTTTGCACATGAGCTGCTCTGTTTCCCAAGTTGGTTGTTGATGCCTGGCAGCACCCCAGGCCCTGAGGACCCTGCAAGGGGTCTCACTGATGCACTGGCTGATTAAATACACAGGAAAATAGCAAATGCAGGAAATTTGGTGATATCGGGTTTATAAGCCTAAAAGGGTTCGTTGTCCATCCCACCCATGACCACTCACATAAGACTCATTACTTGTGGCAAATTTCTCACAAAGTTTCTGAAGTTGAGAATGGAGACACTAGCATCAGAGCTGGGGCACATCCTAACTGGTATCCTTTAAAATGCTGAGGAATAATGGACTCAAAGGTCCTTCTGGGTTCCTTCCAACTTGAGATGCTCCATGATAAAACTGCCTCCTCCATTCCTAGCTCACCTATAACTCCTGTATCCAGCTTGCCCAGGTGACCTGAGATACCACCAGTGCCTGAATCCTCATTAGTCTGTGCCTCATTTGATTTCTTCCTGCCATGTTCTTTCACCTGGGACAGGACATTAGATGAACACTGTATGTGACTGATGTGGGGTGAAGGCAGGTTTATTCAGTCTAGACATCTGCCTCCCTCGATGGATGGAAAACTGTACATAGTGCAGTGGCTGTAACAGCAGGGTTCTGCTCTCCATATACCGGATTCTTTCTTAGTAATCTGGGACCAACTCATGTTCTCAATGACTCCTTAATGCTTGGCAGTGAGGCATAATGGCTCAGAGTCAGGATATCAGGGAAATGAAAAAAGATAAGTCCGTTCTGGGCTGCGAAGGTAAATAAGGGAAGAGGATGGCAATTCCACAAACACAGAGGATTTTGTGACAAGGGTGCCCAAGTTCAGACCACCACTCTGCTATAGATGTCTTACGTGACATTAGACAAGTCACACGTATCTTACACCCTTAGGAGTTAGGTATTAACTTCTGGCATTCTAGAATTCGATGTCCCTTTGACTATATAGAGGGAAGGTGTCTCTTTGACTCTATACAGAGGGAAATAGATTTTCTGATGATTAGAGCTTCAGAGCAGGGAAACCAATCTAATCCTTTAGTGACAGCCTCTAAGAGAACAGCTCCTACCCCAGTGTTTCTATCAGTAGGGTAGACAATCAATTTGCCGGGATCTTCATTTCATGGTGTTTCTCCCTTTTCAGGCACTGCGTCTGTTGCAGTTGCTGGCATCTTTGCAGCCTTAAGGATCACAAAGAACAAGCTCTCCGACCATAAGTTTGTTTTCCTGGGAGCTGGAGAGGTAGGAATTTTCTTGAGTTTCTTCCTAAATATGATCTAAGTACAAACTTAGGGAAAGAAAAGTCAACCGTTAAACTTCCTGCAAGGTCTGACTTCAAGAAAACAAAGTGCAGGAGCAGGTTCCTTGTCACTGGGCAGGAGCAGACCCAACAGGGGGATCTTGCTGCTGTGTAGAAGTTGCCAAAAATCTTTCAGTGACCTCTTAGCCCATGAGTCCTGGGCAGACTTCCTAGACACTACGAGGCTGCCCATGTGTCAGCAGGGCTTTAAGTACCTTGAGGGAAGTTCCTTATGAAGATGGGTGCCTGGTTTCAGTCCTCAGGGCTGGTGTTTAGGGTAAACCAGAGCCTCTTTAGCAGTAGAGTCAAAAGGAGTCAGAGTCAAAGAACTGTAAGAACAAAAGCTCACCTTTTCGAGTCAGTCATATTACTTCCACAGTGGAAGTCAGGTAGTCTGTATGGTGCTTTGTTAAAAGAAAGAGGGGGAAGAAAAAGTCTCTAATGCCTGGACTGTGGCCTAAAGGTGTTGGTCCTGGTCCTAGCTCAGCTCTTGCCCACCTGTGGCACTTTGGGAAGGTCTGTTACTCACTGTCTGTCCCTCTGTGGAACAAAGATTGTTCTCTTTCCCCACCCCTCCTGGCAGAGATGTCTGTGCTGGTCACAGTCTGTGGCACAGATACTCCAACCTTGCTACTCCTCATCTGGGCAGGAGGGCCAAGCACAGTTGTAGGACCACTGACACACACAGCTTGTCCAGAGCTGCTTCCTCAGGCAGGAATGGGAGAAGAGGACTTTCCTCTTGGCATTACTTCAGATGCAGCAATCCCACTTAGATTTGAGTGCCTTTGTACTGGCATCACCACCGATGTTTGTTCAGTGTCTGCCCTTTTTCCTCCCCTGCAGCAGCTGGTTTAAATGATGGAGACAGCCTCTACCTGTCAAAGTACCACCTCCACTGCTCCAGGCTCACATGAAACCTGCTTTGCTGGATTATTGGGGTTTTATTTATTTATGGCACAACCTACAATGCTAAAACCAGCCTGATGTCATGGCACTGTACAGCCGTGGAACAGAAACCCTCTCTGCTTTGTGCAGTGCTGAGAGAATGACCCAACACATCTCTCATTTAAAATCTTCCCCCCAAACGATGATGATACCCCAGTGAAGCGTTTCTATACTGTGTTCCAGGCTGCAATGGGCATTGCTCATCTCATCCTCATGGCCATGGAAAAGGAAGGAGTTTCACGAGAGGAAGGCATCAAAAAGATTTGGATGGTGGACTCCAAGGGACTGATTGTGAAGGTAAATTTGTCTCCAGAGCTGAGCTCTGTTCCCCTGCCACCTCCTGCAAGCCAGAGAGAGGCAGATACCTTGTACTCCTGCTGAGCCCTGGAGTAAAGGCTGCAGTTTCATTGGTGTCAGCAGAGCTGTTCCTGTTCAGAGGACTAGGTCTCATGGTGACAACTGTGTACCAGCAGCACTGGCTGACCTAAAGGCAATGCTTTGGTCTGGGCCTCTAAAGTGGTAGGTAGGATACATTGCTGGCCATGGTCTTGAGCAGTGCGGGAAGTCTTGCATGTCATATGGAGTATTACAGCAGCAACATTGTGCCCTGCTTGGTGATGCAGCCTGGCCCAGCTCTACTCTACATTCCCTGGGTCTTCAGGATTTCTGTCCTTATGCCTCCTCGGACTTGAGGAGACTTGTGCTATGTGTGTATCTTCTCTGCTATGGCAGCCAGAACATGCCTCTACACAATCAATGTATTTTGGAGGGTGAGAAGAGCAAAGACCAGCCCCACGTGATATTACACCAACAGCTCAATGCCTGACTGACTGATGCTGAGGTTTTGCTCTGTGGAATCTGGTTTAGGTAGAGGGCCAAGAGATAAAATGAACTGAGGAGTTAGTACATTATATCTCCACCTTTTGCCAACAGAATAAAATTTGACTCCCCTTTTTTCCTCACAGGGCAGGAGCCACCTGAACCATGAGAAAGAGATGTTTGCCCAGGACCACCCCAGTGTGAACACGCTGGAAGAGGTTGTGCAGAAAGTGAAGCCTACAGCAATTATAGGTGGAGTTCCCTTAGCATAACCTTTTCATGTTTCTTTGGAGAGTTTCTGTCTCTCTTCCAGGGCCTCCTTTCATTATGCCAGTCAAAATATAATAAGGGTTTTTTTACCTGTTTTGCCAGTTGAGTTCTCCGTATCCTTTCCCTTTTGGCTGTGGGGCACAGGCTTCCTCTCTTCAGGAGCTGTAGGAGCTCTCCCAGACATGGCTATGGAGGGAGGTGCTGGGGGAGGCAGAATTTGGGGCTCTTGGCAGCAAACATGGCCCTGGCAGACCGGGCAGGATGAAGATGACAACAGGCAGCTCAGGCAGGTCTTTGGGACACAAAGTGCTGAGCCTTTGGGAGGCAAATTGCTGCAGCCAGACTGGCCTAAACACTGACCCCTACTCTGCTCAGAGGAGCAGAGGGCTTCGTTATGAGACAGGCTTTTAGACTCGCCATAATATGAGAAACACTCCCACCTGCATCTCCAGAGATGGAGCCTGCTCCCTCCAACAGTTCATTTACCAATAGAGACATTCAAGAGGCATCTGAAGTCAGGCAGTCAGAAAGCACCGTCTCATTCCGCTGGTGTGGTTTTAGGTGTCGCAGCCGTTGCAGGAGCTTTCACTGAGAAGATTCTGAAGGACATGGCAGCCTTCAATGACCGGCCCATCGTGTTTGCCCTGAGCAACCCCACAAGTAAAGCGGAGTGCACAGCAGAGCAATGCTACCGCCTCACGGAGGTACTGGGGCAGGGAAGCTGGGTGCTCTGGGTACGCTGAAGCTGTGACTGTACCAAAGAAACCACAGTGCTACCTGGTGGGTAGACAAGTGACAGTGGGCGTAAGTTGAAATGACAGGTTCGAGTTGGTCATAAGGAAAAATTTTCACACTGTGAGGAGTCAGGAGGTGGAACAAGGGCCCAGATTGCTCATGCAGGCTCTGTCCTTGCAAGTTTTCAAGACCAGGCTGGAAAAAGCCTTGAGCAACCTGGTCTCATTTCATAGGTCACCTTGCTGTGAGGAGGAGTTTGGGTCCCTACCAGCCTGAATTACTTTGTGATCCTCTAAAGAAAGCACTTGCCTCCTTCACCCATAGCTGTCTAAGATATCCCACCCTCCCAGATTACTGTCCCCTGTGTTGCCAACCTAGTTGTTTACTTAACAGTTTCATCACCCAACTTGGACCCAATGTCACTGAAGAATTATTGTCATGTGGCTTGACCTGGCATGAAAGAGGAGACCTTGTCTCACTCTGCCCTTTGCCCTCCCCACCACCTGCTGCTAGCTAGAGCAATCACACAGCCCCCAGACCTTTATCTCACTTGTGTCTCTCTTCACACTCCATAGGTGATGGAAAGGTGATGGATCAGTGATAGAGTGAAAGGAGTCTCTACTCCTCAGCAAGTTCAGAGCACTTGCAGCTGGGCAGTGCAAACACCCGCTCAGCGCTCAGTGGCCCTGTCCATGGCCGTCTTTGTGGCTCTGGGAACCAGGCCCTCCAGAAGTGCCAACTGCACGTGGCTCTGATAGAGATGCCTCTCACTGGCTGGCTGGAGATTTGTCCACCAGAGTCCCCCGAACAAAGATCATGAAAAGCAGCAGAAATGTTAGATTTCTCTTCTGAATCTGGATGCCTCTTTCTCTCTCTCTGATCAGGGCCGGGGAATATTTGCAAGTGGGAGTCCATTCCCAAAGGTAACCCTGCCCAATGGACAGACCTTCTTCCCTGGCCAAGGAAACAACGCCTATGTCTTTCCAGGAGTGGCGCTTGGAGTCATTGCTTGTGGAGTCCGGCACATCCCTGATGATATCTTCCTCATCACAGCAGAGGTTTCCAATTAGCATTTAACTAGTATTTTAAAAAATATGACAAGAGACACTTACCTCACGTGTTTTCAAGAACCTGGCCTGAGGCAATGCCTTGGGTGGAAATGGCACAGGCTCAGCAGAAAGCCACACCCTTTCCCAGTCTCAGGGAGAGCTCATACTTCCATTGCACCTACAGAGGTGCAGGAGTCACGACCGGGTTCTCCTCATTCTCCATAACCGCTGCCCCGGCACAGCACTCCCACTCTGCTGGCTCCGGTGTTAAGTCTGTAATGAAATGTATGCACACACATACTTTTGAATAGTTCAGCAGTTCTCGTGGAGAACTACTCCCTGCTCCACTGCTGCTGAGGTTTCAGACATGTATCGTGTAATGCTAGTGAATTGTGGCAGGTGCTTGAAAGCACCTCTGTAAATGGTATTTTTCTTCTTTCTAGTGCATCGCTGCCCAGGTGACAGAGCAGAATCTTGCAGAAGGAAGACTGTATCCTCCACTGAACAGCATCAGAGAGGTGTCTCTCAAAATCGCCGTGAAAGTGAGTATTTCCACTTTCACTTCCAGTCTCTGTGGTAGGGAGGAAAGGGATTGACCTGGCATCATGTTTGATTTGCATTTTTTTTTAATTCAACTTATTCTATAGCCTAAAGCGGAGATTCTCAGGAGTCCTTCCAGACAGAATTGGTGCTTTGATTTCTCCCATCATTAAAGCCCAAACGTGAAAAAAACCTTCTGTGTGTCTCACAGCTCACAAAGCTGTGCTTTACTGCTTGGTGCCGTGTGGTGCGCAGCACTTCAAAAAATCAGATTTAGGGTCAAATTCAAACATGACACAAGTTCCCGAAAGATTTTAGGTTCCAAAAGGCTATTTTGAAACCTCTCCTCCTGTATCCAATACAGGCCTAAATACCAGATCTAGGCTTGTTGTCTCATTGTGGGATTGGTGCACTGTATACATCAAATCTCTAATTCCTGTTCAGGGAATACCTACTGAGAATCACATTGGCCTGCCAGGAGTTTCTGAAAGATGCAAAGAAGAGCTTAAGGGTATGAGTGGAGGGGCTTCAAGGGCTGCTTTCCTTTAATTGCACACTCCAGCCATCTAGCCAGGGCAGGGGTGGGCTTTTCTAAGCAGCCAGTGATTACAGGCAGCTTCCATTCCCTCACCCAAGGGATGAAGCGCAGCTGATTCCAGGAATTGCACAAAGAGGGAAAAAGCAAAAGAGGACACAATTTTGAGGGGGGGAAGAGGGAAAATACAGCCAGGGCGAAACTGCAGTTAGTTTCAACTCCATAACGTGCCAGCGTTGTTCCGTCAGTTCATTTTGCTTATCTTTTTGCAGATTGTTGACTGGGCCTACAAACATGATGTTGCTTCTTGGTACCCTGAGCCAAAAGACAAGGAAGCCTTTGTGAAACAGCTCATTTACAGTTCTGATTATGATTCGTTTGTTATTGATGATTACAGGTGGCCGCCCGCAGCCATGCAGACACAAAGTGTTTAAATTCTTGTGAGAACTGTTTCCTCACTTTTACCATCGGTTCCCGTGGTTCATACCACTGCTGATACAAACGCACCTCCAGGCTTGCAGAATGATAAAAATAAATTAATTCAAGTAGTTGTTTGTTTGGGTTTTTTTACTTGTCGTTGTGTTTTCTCTGTAGGAGCCTATCAGTAGGGAATGAAACAGAGTTCAGGCTGCGCAGTCAGTATTGCAAGGCGAGCTTATGGCTGTAGCCGTCCCAGTCAATCAGCACTGCATATTGCTGACAGCTTAACGTATTGCCCAGCCCTCAGCTCAGCTGCCCGGGGAGAAGGTGCCACCTCAGAAACAGAGAGTCCCATTCCTAGTGAGAGAGCCTGCAGGAAGCTCAGAGCTCCACTTCCATGGGGGCAGCTGTATGCATGACCATCGCTCTCACACGACAGCCACGCTTTGTCCGTGGCTCTCTGGATGTGACGGGAAGCGTGCGCGTTGCCCTGGGAGAGCCGCACGCTTGGGCAGCCCTACCTTTTCCTGATTTAGAAGTCCCCAGTGTCTGGGGAGTCTCATCCAACGCAAGCCGGTGCGTAGGTCACACAGCCTGGCACTGCTGAGACCACACCTTGAGTATCATGTTCAGTTTGGGGTACCTCAATACAAGAGAGATACCGAGGTGCTGGAGCAGGTGCAGAGGAGGCAACGAAGTTAGTAAAGGGTCTGGAGAATAAATCTGATGAGGAAAAACTGAAAGAGCCGGGACTGTTTATTTTGAGGAAGAGGAGGCAGAGGGGAGCCCTCATCACTCTCTACAACTGCCTGAAGGGACATTGGAGAGAGGTTGGTGCTGGGCTCTTCTCACGGGTGACCAGCGATAGAACAAGAGGGAATAGTTCCAAACTACAACAGGGGAGGTTTAGACTAAATATTAGGAAAAAAATTTTCACAGCAAGAGTAGTCAGCTCCTGGAATGGGCTGCCCAGGGAGGGGGTTGAATCACCATCACTGGATGTGTTTAAAGGGCGTTTAGACAAGGTGTTGGGGGATATGGTTTAGGGGTGAACTTTGCAGAGTAGGGTTGAGGGTTGGACTTGATCCCAAGGGTCTTTTCCAACCTCAAAAATTCTATGATTCTACGGTCCTGTGCCCCATCCCCTTGGAAACAAACCCCAAAATTTCCCTTAGTCCCACGGAGACAAGACTCCCTTCCCTCTGCAATCCAGGCTGCTCTCCAAGGGAACAGGAGCCATGGGATGGACATGGGGGAGCAGAACTGGAGACAAGGGCGCTCCCGAACCCACGCACAGCTGCCCAGCTGCATCTCCGCATCTTCTGCTGGGCACTGCTAAGAAAGCCAAAGCTTTGGCTTTGCTGCAGCTGGGCTCTTCTCGACCACAGCATCCCAGCAGCAGGGCCTGCGGCAGGTCGGTAGCACGCAGGGTTATCTCCCTGGTGTTCCTTCTGCCTTAGCAGTGTGTGGGGTGAGGGCTCCTGGGGCGAGCAGGCTGGGGGCTGGCACCAGAGTGCGAACCCTGCCCCCCGCCTCTGGAAGCGGCGGGGACAGAGGAGCTCTGGCACCGCTCATCCCCACGGCAGAAGGAGCAGCGGCTGCGGGATGGGGACGGAACGGGAAGGGAGGGGAGGGGAGAGGAGGATAAACAGG
>WEIS01090936.1:0-20223 GCA_013389965.1 Todus mexicanus
AGGAGAACTTCCTTTGACCTGCTGGCAATTTGTGTCTATCTATGTTCCTAATTTGCTGGTTTCTATCTCAATGTGCCCTGAGACTGTGTTCGAGTGTGTTCAGTAGAGGAGGAGGTGAAGGGCTGCAGATATTGAAGCAGTATAATGTGGAGGGAGACCCTTCACCAGGGAATACCAGAGACAAGATAGAGCCTCGTGGCAGCCTGAAGGGATTTAAATGCACACAGTAATTCCGTTCGGTTTTAACAAGCAAGCTTATCAACAGCTAGATTTAGATAAACCCCTAAACCAGTTATATGCAAATTCTTTAACTGGATTCATCACCACAGCCTCATAGAAATATGAACGCTCCAGAAAATGCCACGTCTTGGCAGAATGGCTGTTCAGAATCCTTTATTAGGAGCCGTGGATTACATTTTCTAACAAAAGCTAAATCCCACGCTGTTCTTTTATTTACAGCTGATCTTTCTGGCTTTGAAAACAAGATAAAGCAGGGATGTCAAGGATCCCTTACCCAGCAAGCGTTACCTTTTCTCTGTGAACACGATATTTTAATTCATAAACTCCCTAATATGTATGTGCATTTCAAGCAGCAGTAATTGATTAGTGACTTCATGATATGCTTAGTATACGACTTGTCCTATTGATTAATGTTGCAGTAACGTTAGAGCATCCCCAGAATCACAATGTTGCTAAAGATAACTGGGAAAAGATCATGGTCTGGTGCTGCTAATGTCACACAAACAGAGATGATGCCAGGAAAAAAAATAATATATTTCTCCATTACCTAATTTACAAACATTTCAGGCAAATATATCTGTGTTCTGCAAAATTGATTGACCTGATTAATCTCTTACAAGTTCCAATGTAAACTTTATTCCTTTAAACTGGTCCCAGCTCCTTCGATCTGTCTGGGAAATGCTGGGGTTTTTTCTTATTATTACCTCTTTCCTTGCTATTCTTTTAGTCTCCTCCCCTTCATAACGTGGCGTTATGGTCTGGCAGTGGGAACTTTATTATTTTAGTATTTTTTAAAAAAAACCCCAAACCTATAAGAAGTTCAGAATAAATGCTTCACTGTGAAGAGCAAAGAAGCCAGGGAAAGGTGGGATTGCCATTTCCAAGCATCCAGAGTGAGATGCCTTGATGTTAGCAAGGCTAAGCAGCAGAGGAGGGGGTCTGGGGAGGATTTCAAGGAGTGCAGGTGGAAGTAAAAAAATCAACGCTTCACGGCTGGTCTAAATGAAACGAGCTGGGACTGTTTAGTTTGAGGAAGAGGAGGCTGAGGGGAGACCTCATCGCTCTCTGCAGCTCCCTGAAGGGACATTGCAGAGGTTGGGGCTGGGCTCTTCTCACAGGGAACTAGCGCTAGAACCAGAGGGAATGGTTCCAAACTAAAACGGGGAGGGTTAGACTGGAGAGTAGGAAATTTTTTTCCCAGCAAGAGTAGTCAGCTCCTGGAATAGGCTGCCCAGGGAGGGGGTTGAATCCCCATCCCTGGTCGTGTTTAAAGGGCGTTTAGATGTGGTGTTGGGGGAGATGTGGTGTTGCAGAGTAGGGTTGACAGCTGGACTCCATGATCCCAAGGGTCTTTTCCAACCTCAAGGATTCTCTGATTCTCTGATTCTAAATCAAAGTTTCCATTAAATGCAATAAACACCATGGGGCCTCTTGCAGCTGCAGGCTGGACTGAAGAGGCCAAGTGCTCTCCAGTTGTGTCCTCAGCTTGCAAAGACCTCTTTTTTCTTGGTTAGATGACATCCAGGTGAACTTTATTCCCTGGGAATATTCTGGCAATGAGCCATCAATTTTCTCCTGTTCAGAGGGCAGTGCTCGCTGTTCTTGGGCGTTCACCCTGTTCTCAGGTCACGTTGTGGACAAAGTGGGGCAGCCAAATCCATTGCATGCACTTCTGGTATAACAGGGGTGGATTATTGCTTTTAACTGTCACTACAAGTGGCTTCCCCAAGAGCATTAATTAGAGTCTTGTGGCATAAATTACAGCCAGAGGGCAGATCATAAACTGCCTCGAAGACACAGAGATTTCTGCCCTTGGGTAGCTCCCTAAAGGAGGAAAGGGAAAGGAAAGAACTTTCTTTTTCTGCTTTGAAAGTCAAAGCTCATGAACAAACCCCACCACTGATAAATAATCAATGTTTCTTCCAAAGAGACATGAGGTTTGTTGATGCTAATTGCTAATGAAAACTCCCAACGCTGCCAGCTTTCTGTACTGGGGCAAGAGTGATGTGAAGGTTGTGCGTCAGTCAGGGTTATTTTTCTTCAGGTTCTTCTACAAGTATTGTTATTATAACTGATCAAGACAAAAGTCTTTGAAAGGGAAGAGGAAAGTGAGAGTAATGGTGAGGGACTTTTCCATTTGTCTCGGGCCCTGTTGTGTTTCCAAGTCTATCACCCTCAGATTTACTTTGAGATAGAGAAAAATGCCAGAGACAAAGAAAACCAGACAGTAGTTGCAGGCATCTTTCATTCTTCTTTCATTTTATTTTTTTTTTCTACCCTGGCAAAGGCTTACAGAGGAGCCCAACACGAGATTCCTCCTTGTCTTGAAGGAACGACATTGAATTTCTAAGCTTTGAAACATTTTCCTGGATTTTCCACTCCTAGAAGCAGCACTCTGAAGGGCTAAGCAGTCACTGGGTCAAAGTATGTGTCAAAGAAAATATTCTTTGGGTTTTAGTTGGGTTCTTTTCTAGAAAACTTTTTCCATTAGAAGCCTGGTTTCAGAAAGCTTTAAGAAAATATGAAACCGAGAAGAGTTTTTATCACTCTGTCACCAGGGTGCTTTGTCAAACTTCTTATACCAGCACAGGCTACGCACAACTTTCTACATTATTTTCCAGTGAAAAGCGAAATGGCTTTATGGTCTTTTTCTCAGGGTGTGTGGAGGGATATAAAAGGGAACAGTTGTAGCCGCTGACATGTGAAGGTGGGCTGCAAAGTGTAGAATCTGCTCTGAACAGGTTGAAGCAGTAAGAGACACCACAGGAAACCATCGGGATGGACAGAAACTGCTTTCTGACAGGTAGGCTCTGGAAAAGATGCAGAAGAGAAACGGTGAGAAGATGCCCAAGATAAATGGGGGGAAAAAAGATATGACAGCTCCCTCTAGTCAATCCATTATGGAGAATCCACAGGGAATAATTATGCTTTGGCATGGAGATGAATGATACAATAATTTATTCTGTTGGGGTTTTTTTTCTATGTTTTTTTAAAAAGTTTAAATTCCTAGCTTGAGTCCTTCACACCAGACAAGGTCTGAGAGCACAGTTTCATCAACCACAGATGCTGCAAGACAGGGATGGAGCCATTATATTCTGCTATGGACCTTGTGGTCACGTTACTGCATTAAATTTGGATGGAGAATTAGGGAAGGGTCATCTCTGTATCTTCTCGGCTATATTAAATACAAGACAAAATCTCATACAACATCTTCAGCCCTGTACCTACACGTAGGCAATAACACAATTTCCAGTTCTTATCTAATAAATTTTATCTAATCTGTTCAATCTAATAAATCTAAATCCATCCTAATAAATTTATCTCAGCTAATCAATCTAATAAATCTAAGTCTAATCCGATAAATCTAATCTAATAAATTGAAGAAATCTAAAAATCTAAGCAGGTTTTGGTTTTAGGTTCCCTCAAATCTGCTGATCACTATTTTGGACCCAGCTGTTCCTCAACACAGACAGGGGTAATTCTGGATTATTTCAGATGAAATAACACCAGAATTTCACTGCTCGCTGATATAAAATTTGCTCTCACAACATCCACAAGCAAGCAAAGAAAGACCACAATCAAAAAAATTGAGCCATTGCACCTCCGGGTTGAATATTTTAAGGCATTTGAAAAAAGGAGCACACTGGGAATTTCAAATGCACTCGACCTGTCGAAACTCCCACTAAATCCTGTTACACACGTCTCAGCTGTGTTAAAAAACAGCGTTCGATAGCGCGGTGATTAATATTGTCAACAATAACTGGACACGCGGTCAAAGCAATCAGCAATTGGGGTTATCCTACACTTGATGGTTGCTCTAGGACGGCGTGACAGGAGTTTTGCTTTCCGCATGCTGCTGCAACTGTCTCCCAGAATCTTAATTCCCTTTAGAAAATGAGTCCATCAAGAACACAAGCGAAGACGCTTAATTACATTTCTCCCTGGCGATGGTTTCTGCTCTCTCTGAAAACTGATCATTTTCTTGAAAAGTGAGTGGATTTGGGAGTTTGTGGTTATATTTTTAACTGAATATAGTGTCTTATAATAGTCCTTCAAGGGATAAACAAGAGGATTTATTTTTACTCCAGCCTGGGTACAAACCTGCCCTTAACATGTTCCACCATTCTCCTAAGACCCCGCTTTCCAGCACAGTAACTAGACTGTTCTGTATCATTCTTTCCCTAATTGCACTGAGTAAGTGATGACAAAACCAGACACAACCAGGGACTGTGGTTCAGGTTATTAATAAACCCCATTTTTCAGCTCAAATACGGTTCCAATTCTGTTTAACTCTTCTTTAAAGTTGACAGAGCTTTTTCAAGTATGAACTATGTGGGGATTCATTACAGCTCTGCTGTGTAGTCCTATCTCATGCCAGCTTGTTGGTTCGTTTACTTGTTGTTGGGTTGGGGTTTTTTATGTTGGGTTGTTCTGGGGTTTTTGTCCATAAAGCTTTAGCAAAAAGGAGTGATGGCTTTCTTCTCTCGACCTCACAGCCCCACCCATCTATCTGAGATAGGTTCTACTACTAGAAGGGACAACATGGGACTTATACTCACCTGATTTACCATCTCAATGGTCAGATGAGATGAGATCTTCCTCCAAACACCATCACAAAAGCCTGTTCTTTTAGCAAACGACACACTTCTCTTTAAACACACAAATTATGTCATCCCTGCTCGGTAAAATCTCATAAGCAGGTGCTCAGATCCCGAAAAAGTTGAGTTTTTGCTTGAATCGAGCATGAATATGCATAATGGCTGAACAATTTGGCTTTCAGTATAGGATTATGCAAATTGCAGATTACACGCCCAAATGAATTGCCACTCCTTGATTCACAATTAATCACTTCAACCGTTTCTCCATCTGCTTTTGTTCCACCTTTATTGTTCCCTTCATTTCTCCAGTGTATCAATCTGCGCTTCGCGGCAGGGAAACCGCTGCGTGAACTCAGCCTTGTAAACAGAAAGCGTCTCTTTTCCACTACAAATTCCAAACTTTTGGAAATCTGAGGTCCAATCTCTCAAGATAAAAAGCTTTTTCTCTGAAACGAGCAGAGAAATTCAGCTCCTCTCTAGGTCAGGGAGCTTCCCAGAGGAGGCTGAAGCAGCAGCAGAGATGATCAAGCAGAGGTACCTCAGCCCAGGCAAGAGAAGAGGCTGCATGCCAAATGCAACATGCAATCAGCATTCAAAGTCAGAGAAAAACTGGTTGTGACAGAAAAAATGTCATTTAAACCTCAGCATGCACCTGTCAGACCAACAGTACTGCTCGGAGATTTATGATCTTCAAACTACCCAGAGCATTAGCTGATCTGCACTTCAAACTGCAGCACATTGAAACTCTCCCTCTCTCTCTCTCCTCTTTTCCTCCTTACTTCTCTCCAGCTGGCTTCACCCAGGCGAAACTTCTAATCTGCCACGAGTTCTTGTGCTGAAGTTCACTTGGCCCTCACGACTGAGGCTTTCAACACCAGCCAGGAAGGTTCAGGCTTTACTAGGGTGAATCACGACGAATAAGGATGGGAGGAGGGAGAGAAGAGTGGGATCCTGGCTGGAAAACAAAGGTTTGGGGATAATAACTGAGAGCAGTTAAGGCTCGAGTGGTTCAGCAGCTGCCTCAGCGCACCCACTACGGCAGCGAGGCTGCGGCTCTGCTGTAACCAGCACAGTAATTTCTCAGTAGGTGCCTGGTATTCAGTGCACATCTTTTCATCCATATGGAATAACTGCGTATTTGTTCGGGGCTTGCTTGCTTGCTTAAAGTATGGGTTGCTTAGATTCCTTCAAGTATAGGTTGCTTTCAGTTAGCAAAGTATAGGTTGCCTCGAGTTGTTAAAGCGCGGGTCTTCCTGGCTGCTGGGGAAGGCGTCAGCAGGTTTTTCCACATTTGATCAAAGAATGAGCAGTTACGGTAGCACCTAAACTGCACAGGTAGCGTTCAAGGGTTTGCACCCACAAGGACATTGCCAACAAGCACCTTTGTCTACTAGGATTGATGCAGGGCACTTGAGGATTGGTACACACAGACTACTGGCTCTGCAGCTTGTTACAGGTTCAAGCGCAGTGCAGGTTTCTGCCAGATCTTTATCGCAGAATCATAGAATTGTTCTGGTTGGAAGAGACCTTGAAGATTGAGTCAAACATTCTCCCAGCACTGCCAGGGCACCACTGCCCCGTGTCCCTCAGCACCACATCTCCACGGCTTGGAAACCCCTCCAGGGATCAGGGGGACTCCACCCCTGCCCTGGGCAGCCTGGGACACGCCTGGGCAACCCTTGACAGTGCCCAAGAAATTGTTCCTCAGCTCCAACCTCAACCTCCCCTGGCTGGGGCAACTTGAGGCCGATTCCTCTTGTCCTGGCGCTTGTTCCTTGGCAGCAGAGCCCGACCCCCCCTGGCTCCAAGCTCCTGAATGAACTTCAGGGAGTTGTGGAGAGCCAGAAGGTCTCTATGCTCAGACAGGTCCATTTGCAGTCCTAATTTTTTCCTAAGGGCAAATCCCCCAAAATCCTGAGTCACGTGGCACCTGAGATGGGCACCTGTTNTCAGCATGGTGGGGGATTGGAAGGGACCTCTGGAGATCATCTCATCCAACCTCTTTAGTAAAGCAGGGTCACCCTGAGCAGGGGGCCCAGGATTGCATCGAGGTGAGACTGCAGAGGTAGAAAAAGAATAATAAGAAGGAGGAAGGAGGAGGAGGAAGGAGACGAAGAAGCAGAATCTCAGAATATTCACAGTTGGAAAGGACCTCCTAAATCACTGAGTCCAACCATACTCACAACAACAAAAACCTAAATACCCTGATCAAACACAAGGTCAAAAACCCACATGCCTGCCTCTAGAGCATGTCCTGAAGCACCATGTCTACATGTTTCTTAAGTATCTCCAGGGATGGCGACTCAACCACCTCCCTGGGGAGGCTGTACCAGTGTTCTGTAAAGAAAGAGGAGAAGGAGATCTATTCTTCCATTTTTTTAGTGCTTTTGCATTACTGCAGCAACTCAGAGAGTTATGATTTCACTGCCCTCCATGATAGCGAACTGTTTCTATGCCAAGCTTATAGATGTGAAAAGTCTTTGGAACATCTCTTGGTGAGAAGCTGCTGTAGCCCACTCTCTCCTTTTGCAGCCAGGAGGCGGTCAGCCTGTTCCTGTCTCCATGACAACCAGGATTCTAGAAATCACCTCAGTGCCTGTTTCAGATGATGCTTCATCCAAAACAACGTAAGAGACAATGGCAGAAAATGTGCGTATCCTGACTCAGGAGGTACCTCCACTAACGAGACTTAAGCAAGCTGTGTTGAAAACTGTATTTTTCGAGAGCGCCTTCCAAACAACTCAGACTGGGATGCCCAGGACTTGTGCTTGGATAGATATCCTTGAAGGGAATTAGGGATTGTAGGTGTGGGATTGCATCACTATTGTGATATGTTGTCACTCCCAGAGCGGAATGTTCTGTGGTACCTACAGAATAAAAATCAGATTTGCCCCATTTCCCATTTGATGGGCACTCCACTTTCCGAATTGAAGACTCCGGTTGCTCATAGGTAAACAACACTTCATATGTGCCTAAAAAACCACTAGATAATGCCTCTTGTTCTGTTCCAAGCCCTAGCAATGTGGTGGCTGACCTTCCATGCGGCTGCAACAATCCTACAGCAAGTCATGAAACTCAATTGCAGACCTGAGAAGCAAGGTCATAGACTTAGAAGTGAAAGCAGATGGATCAAAAAACCCCCAAGTGATGATATCATGGATGGTCCCCTTCTCCTGGGACATGCGATGGCTGCAGTATCGAGGAATACTTGGATTAGTTCCTTCAAGCTTGCAAGAGCAGTAGGAGGTTGGTGGTGACTCTCAACGGAAAATGAATTGTATGGCATGAGGAGCAAAAGAGAATATCGAAAGAGAAATGAACCCAAATGCAACCATGACTATGAAATATGGAAATAAATTTATTTAGAAGGGGGAATGTTAAAATGAATTAAACATAAACCCCCTCCAATTTATGGAAGAATTAACAAAATGTTTTATATCCTGTCGCCATCTACTGGATTTGAGCAGGAGAACATGGGAGAGAGCAGATCGCGGGAGCTCGGGGGAACGAGAGGATGGCTACGGGGTGTGGAAACCCCTAGGTCGCCAAACCCAAGGTCATGGTCACGCTTGCTGCAGTTTGTTAAAGTATTGTGAACAGCTTCCCATCCCCACAGTCATCCCAGGATATGGAGAGGTGGCTGCTGCCCAAAAAAAGATGTGTGGCTGAGTTTCTCTACTGGAAGGCAACTGTGACCAACAGGGTCTCTCTCTTCTTGCCAAAGCTACCTAAGGAGACCTGGAGGAAGGATGAGTTTTTATGTCAGAAGCTGCTCTCTCTGTACTCATGGCTCTCAGGATCCGTGGGCTCATTGAGTGAAACATCAGTGCTGTCACCACTGCATGTGCTTCTGGAGTTTCTGCTTCTAGGACTGAAACTGGGAAACAGGAATCAAAAGGTCTTTTGGACCAAAGAAATTTGTTGAAGCGGAATCTAAACACTTTGTGCTTTTTTTTGTCCAAAACATCAGAAGAGAAGAACTGGGTATCCATACACACAAAGGAGTTGGTGCTAAGGCATTGACTTCACCCAAAGCCCAGTACTGGAGATCCCGGATGGTTCTTCTCCTGTCTATGAGAAAATGAGCTCATATTCTTGAGAAGAACACATGAGCCATCAGTCTATATGGTACTTCTGTGAGCAGGAACATTCTCATTCAGTCAACATGAAATCCTTCTAGTCATCCAACACAAGCAACCAAGCACTGGAAGCCCCTTCAAGGAGCAAGATGCAAATCCTCAGCTTGGAGAGCAGTCTTGCTCACTTTCCTCTGCCCTAATGACCACTCATTAAGTATTTCATGTAGTCTGAAGCAATCTCAACAAAAGTGACTCTCGAAAAGCCCTTCCAGCTAACAATTAGCTCCCTAATTAGAGCTAAGTTGATTTTCAAATCTAGCCTGTACTTACTATAAGGCCTGGATTTGTCCCAAGCTCTTAGAAGAAAACAGACACTGCTCAAAGATGCTTCACGCCACTCATTTTAGGCTTTTACCCTAAACTGGAACAAACAGGCCCATGTGGATGCTGATCTCTCTCTGTTAACTTCAGGAGGAGCTTTTGGTTAAACCAGACCAGAACTTCTGGTAACAAACATTGGGGTTGAAGAAGCTTACAGAGAATCTTCTTCTTTTTTTTTTTTTTTTTTTTTTTTTTTTTTTTTTTTATTTTTTTTTTTTTTTTTTTTTTTTTTTTTGCGATTTTAGTATTCATGGAAAATATTTCAGAGTGTAATTGTATCCTGATGAAAGGTTGATTATATATGCATGTAGTTCTAGATGAATGAATAAACTGCTGATTGGTTAAGAATAACCGAGTGTCCTGGTGTGAGGAAAGATGATTGAAAGTAGACCTGAAATCAACCTCGTCTTCAATTTAGTCAACTAGTGCTCTATAGACTCAATAGAATGAAATTGAATTGAATTGCATTCTGTCTTGATACTGTCTCTAAAAAGTGGAATGTCTAGTTTTTAGACAAAGTTTCAGCTTCTAAAAATCTAAAAAAAAAAATCCCACCCAGGTCTGATTTGTAAAATCTCCCTTTCTCCATCCATTCCTCTCTCCAGGGTCAGGTTCCCTATTTATGCTCCTTCCTGGCCATCCCAAGCTCTGGGCCAAAGCAAAGCTGGTTTTGCTTTAGGTATCTGCTGCGTCTTCAGACTAGGGATTTGCAACATCAGAAGCATCCTGGGTCCTTGCTCCTATCAGAGACAAACCCAGCACTTTGTCCAAGTCCACAGAGCTATCTACACTTCGACCGATCCCCATTAACGCTGAGAAAATTCGATCTCCAAGAATTCACTTCAGTAGGAATTCATCCTTTTTTTTAAAAAAAAAGATCATTTTCTACCACTGGCAGGTAAAGGATTGACGCTGTGTTCGTTGTCTGTATGTGTGACCACACCATTTGTCTGATCTTTTCTCTTCTGATGGCTTGCGTCAAATATTCAGTTTATATGTTAAGTGGAGAATGAGGACACAGAACAGTTTGTCTTTCAAAGGTGTTCAGAGCTGGCTCTTCTACCAGGACAGCCTTTGGGACAGGAGGGTGATAAGGCTTTGCTGAAGGACAGTGTTACCATAGCATGGTGGTCTTCTGCCTCCCAATCATAGAATCAGAGAATCTTTAAGGTTGGAAAAGACCCTTGGGATCATCGAGTCCAACCATCAACCCTACTCTGCAAAGTTCACCCCTAAACCATCTCCCCCAACACCACATCTAAACACCCTTTAAACACGGCCAGGGATGGGGATTCAACCCCCTCCCTGGGCAGCCTATTCCAGGAGCTGATTACTCTTGCTGTCAAAAAAATAAATCATATCTAGTCTAAACCTGCCCTGTTGTAGTTTGGAACCATTCCCTCTGGTTCCATCAGTAGTAACCCATGAGAAGAGCCCAGCACCAACCTCTCTGCAATGTCCCTTCAGGGAGCTGCACAGAGCGATGAGGTCTCCCCTCAGCCTCCTCTGCCTCACACTAACCAGTCCCAGCTCCTTCAGTCTTTCCTCATCAGATTTATCCTCCAGGCCCTTCCCCAGCTCCGTTGCCTCCTCTGCCCCCACTCCAGCCCCTCGAGATCCCTCTGGGATTGAGGTGCCCCAAACTGAACCCAACACTCCAGGTGTGGCCTCCCTAGTGCTGAGTCCAGGGGGATAATCCCCTCCCTGCTCCTGCTGCTCACACCATTGCTAATCCAGGCCAGGTGCCATTGGCCTTTTTGGCCACCTAGGCACAGCTGGCTCACAGGGAGCCTGCTGAGGTTCCTACAGGGTGATAGGCTCTATCACTTTTATAGGTCTCCATCTTCAGAGTAGCTGTGGAAACATTTGGAATAAACGGGTGCTGGTGAACTGCTGAGCTCTGTAATGTCATCTTTTGCATAAACACAGATTGCCTCACTTCCAGGGATCTGTCTTTTCATGAGGATAATTTGAAGTACTCAAGTTCGATGATATCGTCACACTTGAACCTGCATGAGTTAGGAGGGGAGCTGGGTGCCAATTTATGGGATCCTGTATCCTTTCCTGCATCAGCACCAGATTCAGGTGAAACAGCAGGAATTAGGGTGTTGTTCTGCGCTCCCTAAAAGAGACCGCAAGAAAAGTTAATCTAAATATTGCAAGATATTTAGAGGTTTGAGGCGTGAAGAAGGTACCATGTACTGGCTGCTTGGTGGAACCTGTCCATGCAGATTTAATATGTGTGCGTGCTTGCAATAGCTTACCCCTGAGTGAAAGCACTTACAACATATATGAAAGGGGGGAAATGTGGGACTACATTTACCATACAAAGCCTGGATTAAACTCACTGACATAACTTTCTCCTTAATACTCTGTCTGCAATGCTGGCCTGACTCTTTGATGTCTTTTTACCTCGTTAAATGTTTGCAAACCTTTCCCTCCAGGGGCTCAGAGGTCAGGACCCACGTCCGTGGCCCTGTAATAGCTGTGCTAACATAATGGGTGGGTAGGATGAGAAAGGTAGACATGAACATTCTCCTGCTATTAAGATATGTCTTGAAAAGGTCATTCAAACACTAACCCTGAAATTACAGCCACTCCCAGATTTCAGAAGCAGCCAGTTAGGAAAGAGGAATAAACCCAGTGGACAAGGATCGCCACCATTTAATATCAGATGTGGTCTCTCTTCTGACCCTAGGATGGCCTAAGTACCAACTACACTTTGTGACCTGAAAGCAGAAAAGTTGATTGAAAAATAGATGTGGGGGAAAGGCAAATAGTCCCACCAAGCATGTACGCATAGAATATTGAGGTTGTTGGGGTGAGAAAAAGTTTTGCCTTTGGTTTTTTATTTCACCAGAAGCAGGTCCCAAAATGATTATCCCATAATCCTCTAAATTATACCGCGTAATAGGGCACTGGGAGAACAGAGGCGAGCAGAGCACCTACACTTACCCTGGAAAAGGTTATCGCTTTCACTCTTCTGCTTTTATGACTATTTTGATATTTGCAATTAGAAGCTCTGCACTGATTATGTCCTATGCACCAACCAGTAAATGTCAAGGTCTGATCTGGGAACTGAACACGCGTTTAAGTACTTCAGTTTTTAAATTTTTTTCCTTTGCGCTGGGGTCTAAATCTTCGGGTTTTTGTAAACAACCACAGCCTTGATCTAACTAAACACTTGAGCTTCTGCCTTTGCTTCAGTACAGAGAGAGTTCCACCAAAGTCCTTTCCTGTTAAGCACAGGTTGAATCAAGACAAAGATCATTCAATGGCACAGCTCACCAGATGTGAATGCATTTGCTTCTGCTTTTCAGCCTCTTTTAAGCACCTTCACATTGGTGAGCTGACCAGCCTACACAACAAGGTTGCTTGCCTCAAGTCAAGGCTGCTGCCAACATATCTACTCCAATTAAAATTGGGACCAAATGATCCTTGAGGTCCCTTCCAACCTAGGATTACACGAGTCTTTTAGAAGTCCTTACTTGGACTGACATAGGATGGCATGGCATAGAAGCTTGAGATGCGTTGGGATGTCAGTGAAGGCTGCCAGCAGAAGCTCGTGTGTGTGTAGAGGAGGAAGGGGAAGGGAGTGCTGCCAATCCCACATCTGCAGCACAAGGGGAGGGAGGATTTGTAGATATTCCTTCACTTGCTGTTTAGGGCTTGTTTTCATTTGGCTGTGAGCAGCACGAAACGCTCGGGCAAGACATCCTTGCCCTGATGGAGATGTTTCTTACACATGTCTGCAGGCACAGAAATGTCTGTGGCTGTGGGATTTTCCAAGAAAGAGACACTCCTTGGCTCTTAATGTTTCTTTATATTCCCCTCTCTCTTCCTCCCTGCTCTCCTGAACTGGACTGTTTGAGAGTCAAGCTTGGTTCTCTGCACCATGCTGCGGCAAAGAGGGCTATCAAATATTTAATAGAGTTTCAGGTGTTTCTCCCACCTTATCAGGCATGAAAAGATGTTCTGTCACTCGAAAACCACCAGCAGCGTGACAGGTCCTTCCTGCTCGAGGTGTCTGCCAGCAAGGGAGATGCCTCTTATGACAAGGGGCACAAAGCTGCCTGGAAGGATCATACACTGTATTAGTTATTTATTAGCTCTCAGAAGATACAAGTCTTAAATAATGTACAAATTCACCTTACGGGTCTGATAACCTATGCAGAAGCTCTCAAAAAGATATTTAAAAATGTTTTGGACTCTCAACAGTAATTGGTAAGCACTCTTGAAATCTTCCTGGTATGACTGTCCTCATGTAAAGAATTCAGGCACTTCCCCAATGATCCCTTAGAGTGCTCATGTAGATTTGTCTGTTCTCCCTCTGTCTTTGCCATCTCCGTGCAATGGATGGTTGGTCTGAAATGCATTTTGCACAGAGCTTCAATAGGAAGAGGGGATTATTTTGGGTGTAAGGACCAGACTGACTCTAACCCTTGGCTTTCATTCTTTCCCCACTTGTCTAAGCCAAGTGAAACTGCAATTTGTGGAACTCAGAAGAAAGTCACATTTCCTCGGTCAGCCCAGCATTTCATTCCAGGGCAAAGAAACTGAATTACAGAGAGGGGAAAACTGCAAATAAGAAGAAAACCAAGTCAACAACAACCCACAAATAAAATAAAAAAATCAAGTCATGGTGTCAGCAGAATCTGTCTGGAAATACAAGCGTGTGGCAGGAGAGGCTTTTCCGGATTGCTGCATCCTGCTCTACAGTCTGCAAATTCACAACATTGATAAATGAGAAAGAGCCCTACAGAAGGCTTGAATATGTATCTCTGGCTGAAAACTCCCCGCGTTAAAGCCATTCCAGTGAAAAATAGTAAAAGAAATGGGTCCTCTGCAAGTAGAACAAAAGGTACTAATGGGCTACTCAATCCAAAACCTAGAGGGGTGAAGCACTCCAGTGGAAACAGCGCAGAACTAGAGAGCATTTCAGGCTAGAAATAAGGTGAACGTTGTTAATAATGAAGGTAATTAACCACTGGAGCAGCCCCTCAGAGGATGTTGCGGTTCCTCCGTCATGGGCCATTTTAAGTCAGGACTGGGTAATTATTTAGTGAATGTTGCGCTTTAATTCAAAATGGGATGACTTCAGGGAAGTCCTACAGCCTGTGCTGTAAGAAAGACGAGATTCAAATAGGGCCCGATGGCCCCTTTGGCTCCACATCAGCGGTGGTGGGAAGCTGAATGTGGAGGTAAGGTGACATCTCACAGCTTTCTGTTTGTCCCAGCACTACACCTTGTGGCTTTATTTAGCAGAGCCACTTCTTCCCCCTGGCTCCTGCCAAAGAAACATACTCCTGTGCTAAAAAATTATTTGACCAACTGCATAATTTCGGTATTTTTCATCACATTCAAGGCTTCATAACGACACAACTGCTATTCCAAGGAACAGAATTAGACATTTAATGACAGAGAATTGCTGCACATTGCTGCATAACTTAATTTAATTTTAGGTCTAGCTTTTCTCCCTCTACATGCCAAGAAGAAATTAAAGACTATTCTGTCAGTCAGATTATCAGATCTGTAAGAGGATGAGAGCAACAGCCTTTCGGAGAAGCGTCGAAGGAAGAACAGAAAAAAGGATGAGAAAGGACCTCAAACAATCACGTGGTCACTCCTTTTGGACCTTCCTGCTTGAGCAGATCCCGGCAGGGGGAAGTATGGCACTTAGCACCTATGATTCTGGTCTCAAACTGAAAACAAAATTCATATTGTCCTGGTTTGGCTTAGAATAGAACAATTCTGTTCTATGACTTTTACTTTCCAGCTAAGTCTGCCTGCAGTTAGCAGCATGTTTACCAGACAGAGTCTGCTTCTAGCAGTGAGAATGCTACGTGTTTATAGCTAGTACCAAGGATTGGTATGTGAACCAAGGGCACTGCTGGATCTTGTGTACCACACTGGGGCGTGCAGAAAAGTAAAGGCTGCACCTTCAGGGAGGAGCGACCAGGACGGGTGACCCTAAATTAGCAAGCGNTATTGTTCCAAATGAAAGGAGAATGCTACAGGGAGACCTTCTTGGAATCTTTCAGGACTTCAAGGGGCCTGGCAGAAAGATGGGGACAGACTTTGGAGCAGGGCCTGTGGGGACAGGACAAGGGGCGATGGGTTGGAACTGCAAGAGGGAGATTGAGAGTGGAGAGAAGGGAGAACTTGTTGGTGCTGAGGGTGGGGAGAGCCTGGCCCAGGTTGCCCCGAGAGGTGGTGGCTGCCCCATCCCTGTCCCCATTGCAGGGGAGGTTGTTGGGGGCTCTGAGCAACCTGCTCTAGCTGCAGATGGCCCTGCTCCCTGCAGAGGGGTTGGACTGGATGAGCTTGAAAGGTCCCTGCCCCCCGAAACCAGTCTGAGATTCTGTGATTCTAACTGGGACACCCACGAGGTGATGGCAACTGCTCAGTCAGTTATGCTTTGGGTGCTTTCTGTGTAGGAGCCAAGTAGTCCCCAAAACCTTCCTCATTGCATGTAGCTCCATTATCCTCCACAGCCTGTTCTTGCAGATAGAGAAGTGCTGCAAGAAAAGCCTGGCTAACCTCACTTCCCTTCAGCCAAACGCAAAGGAAAATTTTAGGCCAAAAACTTTCACCCGAGCAATGAGGCATTCTCCCTCACTACCAAGACATTTAAAGAAGCAATCTCATTTTGTAAAGTCCAAATCTCCCTGAAACCCCTGAAGATCAGCTCTCCTAACTAAATTTCGTGGGTTAAAAGACTAACTAGGAAGCTGCTGGCCTTACACCAGAATACTATGTAAAAAATAATGGGTATGGGGAACAGCAAACACAAATAAAGCCTTCTGCTTATGGCGTATGGCGAGTGCATATTAAAACATCTGGGGTTTGGGGATACGCTTTTAAAGCTACTTTTGATTTCTCACTTCCCCTCTTGCTGTACCACAGGAGACACAAGACAATGTCAAAGCTTTGCTCTAACTGCCCCTGTAAAGTGATAGTGGCTCTGATGGAGGATTATGCATCGCTGTCCTTCTACAGAGGCTGCTTCCCATAAGACCCTCATGAATCATGACTGAGACCAGACCAAGGGTCACAGTTTCCCAAACAATGAATCAAATTGATTTTTGGTTTCTCAGTTCAAGCATACAGTCAAAAAAAAAAAGCCCCATGTGTCTTAAATTCACCTCGGATTCCTGTTTGCACTTGGAAAACTCTCCAGCTACAACACATGTGCCTCTGTGCAATACCCAGATGGCCTCAGCCTGAGCCTGCGAGAACCAGAAGCACAGTAGAATGGCCCCAAATCCCATGTGTTGAAATAGTGCCATGGTGCAGAAAAGAAAGAAAAACTAATAAGAGAGGAAAAGGAGAATGAGAAGGCAAAGAGCAGTTGGTGTAAGCAATGGTCTGGGAGTATCAGTCTGCAGGTGTACATCTAGGGACAGGGACACTTGGACTCCGGCTCCTGTTTCCTTCAGCATTTCTGATTTCTACACAATGATTATTAAAAGTGTGGAAATGAAGGAGGGTTAGGAGCAAGAACTCAGTTTCAGAGTGAGCATCCCTGTACTGTCCACACAGCAGGAGGCAGAGATCTTCCACTCAAATTCATCTGAAGCTTAGTGACCAGCTGTCTGCTGGAAGGTGGAAGGAGGGCAGGGAAGGGCAAGGAAAGCTAATAGCTCATGGCTCACCAAGACATGGTACCAGGTTTGTTTATTTCTTGGGTGAGAGCCTTAATGTTTAGGCTACTTTATATAAGCTGGCAGACACTAGCCACATTTTTTTCCAGTGAATTACTTGGCGAGCCAGAACTTTGCCTCTGTCATGTTGGAGTCGATCCTTTTTGCTGGTTCTAGGTACTTTGGGCCTTTGTTTTTAACTGGTTGGGATGGAAGAAGGCCTTAAGCTAAGATTGAGGAACCAGCCTCCCATGAGCTTTCTCACATGGAAACTGGGGCTAAAACCAGGCAAATATCCTGGGCAAAGAGCGGTCCATTGGTGCAATGGGATACCTCAGCAGCACAAAGCACCATGTTTGCCTGAAGTGCTGTTCACAGCTTCCAGAAGCAATTCTAGTACAGAACTCACATTTAAAGTGGTTGAACTCTTGCGGCATGAGGTTCTCACTCAGACTCTTTTCATACCTTACGTTATCAAAGTACTGGTTTGGGATACTAACAGATATGTTCATTGGTGTTTCTATCACATATCCCCGGTTCTTGTGGGTGGTTCTTGCAAGTAATCCTCATGGTTTGCATTTGTGAAACATTTAAGCTAAACCTGACGATTCCGATCAATAAACAGTCCCAAACATTACTTTTTGGGTGATAATTGTTTGCCTACAAACCCCTTTTCCACTTCACCCATTCAGTTTCTCCAGTCAGCTTGGGTTTCTGTACTAGAAAGCAACTCTTCATTGATTGTTTATGTTCTTCTTGATGGAATTCTTACGGACCATCCGTTTTATTAGATTGGGATTGCACCAGATGTGGATATGATTTCTATTGAACCTGAATTCTGCAGAAACCAGTGTTAAATTTTCATTTAATTGACAGAGCAAATTAACCTCATTCACTTGGTTTGGTTCCTCATCCTCTCGTGACCTTTTTGGACAAGTTGGAAGAAAGATGGGAGAAACTAAAGGTCAATATAATTTGAAAAGACCTTACAAAATACAGAGGGCTTGGCAGAATCATTAACCTTTGCAATCTATCTTTATTCCTTCTTTTGGGGTTAGTTTTAGACTCTGCACTTTGTAATACAGAGGGATAAGTTTGTGTTTGGGGACAAAGTTGAACACCAGAACATGTTCAGGTGGCTGCCTCAAGGGAGGCACTGGAGCAACATGGCCGGTCCTTGCAGATGTCAATAGCACAAGGGTTGATTGGTGTCCATCTAATCTTCACTAACCAGCTAGCTGATGAGAGCTTAATTGTCAGAAGACTTCAGCACAGAGTAAGCTCCCGAGCAAACTCAACTGGGCCAGCTTGAAGGTGTGAATCCAGACTCTGGAGAATGTTTGGGAGCTGGAACTACAAAGCCAACAAAATCGTCTCTCTCCTGCCAGCGTGTTTTCCTCAGCTGGGGACATTTTTGCAAATCACATGCATTTCATACACGAAATAATTTCTCTCTGACTAGAAAGGGAAACACTGACAAGACATTGCCAAGACAGGTGTGGAATCAAAAAAAAACCCCATTGGGTTTAATTTGTCACTCTGACTGGCAGAATCTAGGTTTGAAATGAGTCCTAGACTGGAGGCATCTCCAACAAGAAATGCAAAACCGGTCTGATAAATAGACGTTGGAGATGACGCAACATCTCAGCAAGATGGTGATAGTGGTCACAAGCAGTAAATCATGAGGACTTCTATAGGGACACCTCTCCAACCAGAATCATGGAAAAAACATAACCAGGTTTGAGATGTAATACCAGGTTTGAGAAGAAAAAAATATTGTGGCTTTTCAGTACACCCGGGACAAAAAAAATTGTGATGGTGTCTATGAAGTCTAAGCACAGACCAGGACCCCATTGTCTTGGGTTTGGTATGTAGTAGTAGTAATAATAATAATAATAATAATAATAATAATAATAATAAAAGCCTTTACACTAAATTGTTCATAGCACAAGAACAGATGACATTTACTAGTGTAAAATCCCTCTCCATTTCTAAGGCTCACAAATCCTTTGTTCCCCACAAACTCACTCCTTTTGTGATAGTGAATACCCCTCTACTTTTGTCTTTTTGCTTCTACATCCTCGGTGAAAGATCTCAAGGACTTTTAGCATGTTAACGATGTCTGAACAGCTCTCCTAGCAAAATACACTGGACTCGCTGTTTCCCAAACAATATCCGAGAAAGATAAGATACTGCGATGATTGTAGGTCATATATTTAGGGATTAGCCGCTGGGTGGAATCCCCAATTCTCTCCCTATTATGGTAGCCCAAGATAAGGCCCAGATTTTGCGCCTCTGCTAATTTCTTTTCCCTTATCACACCCATGCAAAGAGAGATAACCTTTATTCTGTTATCAGGTATCAGCTGCTATATCACATAATTGCAATCCTCTCAATTAACATGTGCCATAGCAAAGAGAACCCGGGGATCATAGACACATCTAGAAAGGTGAAGAGAATATTTCTGACACCACACAGCAAGGAGAAGGATTTAACAGCTGAGAATGCAATCACGCTGTTAAGGAATGGCCAGTTATGATCTTCCTACTGGATCTATGGTTCACACAATTTTTGTTTTACAGTGGAAGGAAAATTGATTCACCAAACATTATTTTAACCTCAGCTTAACTATGCCTGTGATCAATTGCAATTACCTGAAGATTGGTGGTTGGAAAGGGCCAACGGAAGCATCTGAATGTGCCTGAGGACATAATCTAAGGGAAACCTGTAAACCTTTGAAGAGGAAATAAAAATATTTAGAAGGGTGGGACTCTACCAGCTTGTTAGGAGACAATAATGCTATAGTCACCCTCGCAAAGAGGACTTCTTAGAAAAGCTTCTTCCTGGCTAATGAGGCCTCATCCTGCAGGGAGAGGGATTCTGCTACATGAGTGAATCATGGATGCTGCGGTGGGACAGCAAGATGACTCATTTAAAGGGATTTAAAAACATGTGCTGGTCACAGCAAGAGGGAGTTGATTCCTCAGCAGTGAGCCTTGTCAACAGGCTGGCCAGGGGCCAGTGGAGAGGGAAGCTGTCACCAGAAGGAAGCTGTCACCTGTGAAGGAAGCCTTACTGCAGCAGTAATGCTAAGCCAGGAGCCTCCAACATTTGACCACAGAGAAAAACAAGCTATGGAAAATGGGGTTTTACATAAAGAGGACTGAGGAATAATTCCAGCAGAGTTAAGGGTTTATATCATGAGGGTGATATGTAGTTGGATCCTAGGGACAGAACGAAGCCCTGGAAGAGGGCTGGGACCACTCTGCTGGGAGGCCAGGC
>WEIS01090937.1:1364-54019 GCA_013389965.1 Todus mexicanus
TTTTTTTTTTTTTTTCTGACAACAAGCTCGAATGTTTACACAAAATTAATAAAACCCAAATGTTTCTACCACTAATTTCTGGGTTTGGTATTTCTGGCATTTCTGGTATTTCTCCTCCAGAGTGTAGAAATCCTCCTGCTCAGTTCTGTAAAGGCTCCAAGTTTGATCAGCTTGGTATAATCCCTGCCCTCTGTTCTGAGATCCCCTCACGGGTCCTTGCCCCAATCTGAGATCAATCTGAACATATCCTCTGACAAAATGACTATAGCCGATCTCAGCACACTTCTGCTCCACATTCTGCTAAGTTGATTATAGGGCTAATTGGACACGGGGAACAAAGCAATTTAACTTCCCTAGAAGATGACAGCAGTGAAATGCCCAGAGCCATAGAGAGTAGCTCTACGCAGGAGCTAATTTTTCCACCTCACTTACCACAGGCAGCGTTCATGCACTGGAAGTTTTAGGGCAATAATTTTCATCAAAAAAGAAACAAAGTGTTCGGAAGCACACTGAACCAGTCCAGGACCTTAATTTGCTCATTCTCTAAGCTATGTCGAGATGTGCCCTAAACTGCCATTTTCACCACTGGGAAACCTGAGAGCCAGCAGCGTTACAGCTCCTAAGAAAGACAATGCAGAGGACGAAGTGAGCCCACTGCTATTTTCTAAAGATAGATGAGGAAAATGGGATGAGAATGTGAAAAAACCCACAAAGACTGAGCACTGGGAGAAAACTGAGCAGAGGAACAGAGGAAGAAAACCAGGCAAGAGAAGATGCCTCTCCTTCAGTAGATTGCTTCTTCCTGGACACATAGAGCAATGGCACTGAACAGCTTTGGGAAATGCTTTCCAGTCATCTGGCAAGAGGCTGCTGAGCAAAGGGGGAGATGAGGGCTGCTCCTGAAGTATATCCCTATGGTTTCTGAAGCCTTTCAAAGGACTTGTTTCCTTCTGGTACTCAACAATGCTGGTTGCCCATGGATGTGACAGCGAGGGGACCCCTTTTTAACCACTTTGAAGACAATGTCAGGCAAATGTCATTGCCCACGGCTCTAGCAGAGTTGCTGTTTTCAGTTGCTGTTTTCAGCAGCACCAAAGAAGTGCCCCTGTATACCAGAAAAATCTGAGCCCATCATGTGACTTGATCCCCACCAGACACCTAAATCCTATTCACAGCTGTCTTCCCACAATGGGTGTGGGGCTTTGTGGTGTGGGCAGAGAAAAGGCCTCCTTTCCCATGCACACACTGTCCTAGGAAATGCAACCTGTTGTGCGTCAGCATGTCACCCCCTTTCCCAAACAAAGAGCAGCTGGGAGAAAACCTCTACCCCTAAATGTAGATTTATTAACACTCAGCACCAGGAAAGTCAAGGTCAAGGGTTAAAGCTCGCCTTTATCCATCACCTCTTGATATGACCTTGGTGGGGCTTTTTGCAAAGGGCAGGGACAGTTGACGCTGTAATGAGCTGGTCTTCCCAGGAGACCCAGCATGATGAAAAAGTACAGAACGTTCACCTTCATCTACCAGTGCAAGAATATAGGCTTGATTGGTAATAAGTTTCCCATTAAAAATACATGGGAACTTACCTTGGAGAGGCAGAGAGTAGACCTCACAGGATAAAGTCTGTTCAGCTGGCTTTTAATGAAGGCAGTTACATACGTGTATATGTGGCTTTCCTTCCTCATTATTCCCCAAAGAAAACAGGCTCATTTCATGGAGGAAAACTAGAATGAAAAATAAATTCACAACTGTTGTTCTTTCACTGGGCCAATTACATTTTGATATTTGAATGGCAGTGTTTTCAATACAACTAGGATGGTGCATATTTAATATTAGCTTACAAGCAGGTATAATAGTTGCTTTTCAGAATGAAATGTTTTTTTAAATTCTAAGGAAATTAATAGTTTCTAAAGAAACAAGGAAATTACAACTTGGGTGGTCACTGAAACCATTAATTTTAATGAGTCAGCCAATATATTGAATAAAACAAATAAGGATCTAATGCTGGTTTATCCCAGGGAATCACTGAGGTACTTATTCATCTCTCAGTCAAGGCTGGACGTCACAGGTTTTTATGTTTGTCTCAAATGAATCCAAAACACGGGAAGCAATCTGCTCTTCAGTGCTCTCCTCTTTTTCCTGTTCCTCCCCCGAACCCCAAACATGTGTGGAGAACCTATAGCAGTTTTCTCAGTGGTTCTGTATCTCTGAACTTGAACTCCAATCTCATATTCATAACGGATACAGTCTGAAGCGTGGAAACTCACAGCAGACAAAACATCCTCCTTTGCTCCACCGGTCCTCCTTTACCACTGACACAGAGCCTTTATATTTCTGTGGGTAAGGACAGGGGAGAAGGCCAAGGCAGTTGCTACTCCAGGCTGGAATGATGCCGAAAGATTCTGACATTTCATGCAGGATAAAGGCACAAAGAGTATGCACATAAACCAGTTTACACCCCTGTTTGCTAACAGACCTAATCCACCAGGATTAGACTGTTCTTATCTGGGAACATTGCACGTTTTACCTTCTGCTTAGTACAGCATATTCTGAGGTAAAGTTAGGGATGCAAATGGAGTTCAAGCATCAGACTTAGAAAAGAGAGGTGCTTTGGAGCACTCAGCTCATGATACCTCTAAAGGTGCCCAGCAAGTTCAGAGCAGACACTGTAAAAAACAGCTCTTTTAAAATTGTCTCCAGCTGGGGACCAAAAGATGAAGGAATCATAGTCACTACCATTTGTTAAAACTATGGCCTTGGTTTAAAGAGCTGAACTGAGAACATGATAACATGTGAACCATAAGAGCCTCATAAACTTAAAGCAGACCTGAACCTGTAATACACCTAGCAAACAGCAAGAGATGCAGGGCCAGTCACTTCTCCACCCACTTCCAGCAGCAGCACTGGCAAAAGCAGAGGCACAAAACACCTGCTGTAACACATACATATTCCCATCCCAGGAACCAGCACACCAGATGGTATCAAAAAAATGCTAGACAACCCAGGCAAGAGCCCTGGGCCAGCAGGGACTGAAGCAGTGATGAGTTCTGGGCTAACTCTGAAGCTGGGTAGATTTAAACAAACGGCTCTTTGGCTTTTTTGCCTTTCTGCTCACTCTGCCTTTCACTCCACCCTTCTAAGAGGCAGCCACACCAGGCCACTGTTGTCGCACTAGGCTGTCATCCTCTCCACCCCCAGAAGCTGCAGGGAACTGACACAGTTCAATTCCCTGCAGCTCACATCCTGTGGTAGCCCCCACCAGTGCCTGGCCCTTGCAGGAGAGGCTTTGGGTTCGAATGACATTAATCTGCAAAATCCTCTGGGCATCTTCTCTGTTGTTTAGGCAAAGTGCTTTTGTCAGAGCACTCTATTCTTTCTCAATATTGCGTTTATAAGAGGAATTTCCTTACCCAGAAGCAGCAGATACTCTCCCCGCTCCACTCTTCCCTATCTTCCTCCCTACCCCCATAAAACTATTATTTAAAAACAGCAAAAAAATATTCAACCAAACAGTCTTCCCTCCACTCTCCCTGCTATCTGTTTAAATATCCTTGACTGCAAGACATTCAGTACAGAACAGTCATCAATTTTTAATTCATTTAATCTCTTGGTAACAGTGTTCTTGTGAACTGAAGGGCCCCTGAGGAAGCTTCAGAGAAACCTCAGACTAGCATCTTTCACTTGATCCAGGGATGAGATTTTATGGGTAGAATGGACTCTGTGCAACTGTAAAAAAATATTTAAGCCTGAGTACCTTTCACTCCCAGTCAAATCAAAACACACCGTAAACCAAAGTGCTGTACCCTAAAAGCACAGAGTGAAACAAGCACCAGGAAGAGAATTCCCTGCGTCAGTTGTTCATGATTCAGCAAACTTGGGAAGGAGCCCTCTGAGTAAACATGTGAGTTGTCTGCACTCCTGGTCCTGCTATTGCTTCATTCTTGTTCCAAGAAGCTCAAAGTACATCCTAATACACTATCAGTAATTAAATTCTGCCTGCTTAAATGCCCTGGAATTCTCAAGAGAGGATATTTTTTCTCGTCAAGCCTGTAAGTGTGGGGGAAGACAATACGGTGTGTATTTGCATCGTTCTCCAAAAAGCTGTGTTTCAGGAGCGGACAAAATGGTACTTGCGTACAACATGAATGTTAATTGGCTCTGCAGGTGCTTTAGAGCAGGAAGCAAGAGGATTCCTGGTTATATTCAATCATGTCATATAATGGCAGCACCCAAAGGCCCTAGTAAGAAGAGGCTTTCATTTTACATGAGTGTTGCATGGAAACAGGGAAAGAACAAATCCCTGTTTCCAGTATCTTATATGTATATCACATGTATATTATATATACCTCATATACAATGAAACAGGTTAAAAAATGACCTATAGCTCCAGTTCTGTGGCAGCTAAAAATGACACTTTTTATCTAAACCCCAGATTTCTCATCACTGGATGTATAAGAACTACAGCTCTCTGGGGAGGCTTTTGAAAGGGAAAACAGGTTTGATCACACTAAGTATGACAACGAACTTAATGCATACGTACAGCCACGTCGCCTATGTAGCACCCAAGCAACACAATGCATTCATACACATATAGCTCCGGATATCCAAAGCGACTGCCCTGTGACACTGAGTATCATAGACAACGACAACGCTAACAAGGGTGGCAGGAGAAAGATGCCTAAAACCTTCAACCTCTCTTCCGAACTCCCTCAGCCCTCTTTCTTACTAGAGATCCTTGTCCAGTATTTCATGACCTATAACACCTGGCAAGCTGTTCTGTAGTGATGGACATGGCCCAGTCCTGCTTGGCTTCTGGAAGTCAATGCTGAATAGCTAATTCAGGCAGACTCAGTTGTAAAGAGGTTGTGACTTGTTACACTAAATCACACAACCTAGTTTCCCATCTTTCCATGTGCTCCTTAACGTAACAGGCAGGCTTGTACTGCAATGACATGCAGGAGCAGAAGACATGGCATTATGTTACAGAGCTACTTGGTAAAATAATGTTTTTCTCAGGCTCCTAAAAATTTTGCAAGGTACAGGACATTTAGGGTTCTGTTTTTCAAAAAAAAGGGTGACTAGAAAATCACGATGCAAAACGTGGCCTCAGTATTTAGTGCTAAAGCCCTTTTCATGACACCCTCTGGTAGAGCTGCAGCTCAACCAGACACATGGATGCTGGGACCATTTGCATAGTTACTATTTCTTGTGGAGACTTCTTCTAATCTGTGATGCCTTTTTCTAACCAGGTTATTTGTCATTTGCCCGCAGCAACCCCTGATTCTTTGCCTGTGAACCTCCTCCTCTGTTTCACACTATTAAGAACATTATTTTCCATTCTCCTGTCAGTGGAAAGTGCTGGTGATTAGCACTGCAATATCTGGTCCCCTTTATTGAAAATGTTAATCCTTCCTTTTTGCAGGGTTTCTTTAGCCAGGGGTGTTAATACTTGGTTAATAGAATCAGGCTGCCTTTTTCTTCATCTTTTGTGTGCATGTGTGTTAGGGAGGGATTTTTTTTTATTTATTTTTTATCTTTTGGTCAGAATTTATTATAGTCTCTCTTTTGATTCTTTTTTTTTTTTTTCTCCAGCAGAGCTGCTTTGAGTTTCCTTGCTTTTTTTGCCATGATTATCTTAATGCCTTTCTAACAGTTAGCACCCAGAACACTCATTGTTCTGTGTCTTTTCTGGTTTATGCTGTCTTTAAAGGGTCCTTAAGAGTGTGTCCTTGAACGAGTTACCTGTGTTCATCATCACCCCTCCACACTTCAGTAGGAAGAGGACTAAGAGCTGGGAGCCTTTCCTCACTCACTGCACAGATAAAGCTTCTCTTTTTTTGGCATTCCACAAACCTCTTTCAACCTGAAGATCCTTTCAGCATTTTGGATTGCAAATGGCATCAAAGATCACCACCCACCACTCATAAGACATTCTTCCACAGAGAAAGCATAATATGAAGCATGAGATCATCTGCTGTAACTTCAGAGATCATGGATTCTGTCCCAGGTGGAAAGGTGAGGCTGCCAAGATCCAAACGCGGACCAGAGAAGGCTGCAGGGTAAAGTGCAGGCAGTTTTGTGGTGTGTTACAGTGGTACAGTTTTATAATGCTAATCAGGTAGTGGTTCTGTGAAAACTCCTCTTGTTTTGATTTGAAGAGCACAGATCCCATCTCCCCCAAGTTGCTGTTGACTTTCTTTAAAAGGAAAGGCTTTACCTGGAGCAATGTAATCACCAAAGGAGGAAAATTGCCAAGTCATCTGAAGCTTTGTCTCTCCTGATTGCAATCCTATTTTATTCTCCAGTAAAGAGAAGCTGCTGCTGTGGCAATTGAGCTAGGAAGCAATGGCTGTTCAGCATCTGTCTGTTGTGGATATGGGACTCCAAGACTATTTTCATCGTAGCCTCAGTATACAGATGTTCCTGCACTGGAGATAATTTCCGCAGGCACACCTAGAGCTGGATGAAGCTATGGGAACCAGCTGACTCCCTCCTGCCGTCGATCCAGCCAGCCGCAGCGGCCAGGAGTAATGGGAGAACACAGGGGCCTTCCTTGCATCTTCTACAAGTAAGGAGTTGTCAGAGTTGTCATTTCACTCCTTCTTTCTAAATTCCCATTAATATGTCTGTGTTACAAATAAAACACCCCCGCACACGAAAACGTGGGAAGGTGTTGCTCACAGAGGTGCACAGCTCCTGGTATCTGACCCACTTAGAAACGCAACAAGCTCCTTAAGACCCCTACCATATTGATGGCACTCCAGGCGCCTGCAGAAGATGCCATCCAGTGGCAGGAAGGTAACATTACAAGAGCAGGCAGTGAAGTTGCCCTTTGACAGCCCCCACCCTTGAAAAAGTTGTATCTGGTCGTGACTTAACTACATAATCAAAATACACAGGATGCCTGTGGGTTGTGGCGAAGATTTGAGTGACATCCGTCCCTAATTATGTTAATTGGACAGCTTTTTTTTTTCTTTCTTTCTTTCTCCAGAAACCCTTAGGCTTTTGTTTGCAGGGAATAAATAAAGAGGGATTAGTTACGTTTATCTGTGTTTTCCTAAGTCTTTAGAGAATAACTGTTCTGTGTAATTAAGCAATTTGACTGTCCTTGACCAAACTGATAGCAAATTATCAGACATTACTTATGAGGTCCCATTACATTTTAAGAATAGATTACATGGATCTGGAATTTATTGATTTTTATTTATTTTTTGACAGGAACAATTGGAAATAATGGTCTTATGAAGGTGAAAATACAATGTGTTTTGGCAAGCTGTGTTTATCCAGCAGCATTGCTTGGCTCTATGTATGTCTTCTCCATAAAGGCTCTGCATCAAGCCAGCTGCAGCTTTCCCTGGCCCAGCGTCAAACATGCACTGGTGTGGTATATTCAGGTAGCCTTTGCTAAGCAATATCATCCTGGATATGTTCTCTGTGATCAAGTTAACTGATGTGTAAATAATTCACACTCTTTGAGGACCCAGCTTAGCTGCTTCCCCTATGCTTTGCTGCCTCTCAGATCACTAATCCATATACCCTTTGCTTAAAATCTATTTCCAGTGAGTTTCCCATATAATTGTCATCACAGATTGAAGAGTTTCTCATCAGGAACCACAAAGCATTGATGTGCAGAGAGAATGTAATACTATCCTGTCTCGATATAGATTCTCTTGTCATTTACCTGCTTCGAAGGTACTTTACTGAGCACACTACATCCTTACAGATTCCCAGGGAATATGTTCTCCTCACAACAGAGACCTGATACTCTACCTTAGAATTCACTAGTCTTATTCCACCTTTGGGGTTTATGTATATATTAATTTAGTGTAATGACATCAACGTATTTCATACTAAACTTATTCACCACTCAGCCAACAAAAGGCTTGGAAGCATGTCCACAGCTCCTGACAAATGGCAAACAGAAAAAAATCTTCCAAAGAAACACTGCACCGATGTGTTTGCCAAAGGCCTGGACAGAATTGGTTATAGCCAACCACTGTGCTCTAGAAAGTGCAGTATCAGGGCTAGGTTGTCAAAACTGAAAGGCAGCAACTAATTGTAATTAAAGGGTGGTTTGGTTTTCTTTTCTTCTTCTCCTGGGAACTAGTGCTCAGGGTGGAAAATGAAACTCTTTCACTAAACCCCATTGCGTGGCTTGGTCTTCCAAACACACAGGGCAAAATAAGGGGAGGAGATTCAATAAATGCAGCTAGGAGAAACTTGGGATACAGCCAAGAGTCGTGATCTGGAAAGTGCCAAGATGACAGGCAGCACGGAAAGGAGGGGCTGCTTCCAAAAGAAGCTTTGTAGAGTTATTATCCCTGCCAAACCCTTCTCCCAACCCTGTAAGCAAGCCATGATGGCTATGTCTTTTTTAGTATATGCAAAACCTCTGCACTCAGGAATTAGAATGTGGCTGCGATGTTTCTGTTTCTTGAAGAAACCTAATCGCAGAACCACAGAATTATTGAGGCTGGAATAGACCTCTGAGATCAAGTTCAGCCTATGATCTAAAACCACCACATCAACTAGTCCATGCCACTAAGTGCCTCATGCATCTTTCCTTAAACACCTCCAGGGATGGTGACCAAGTGGATTTCCTCAGAGAAGTAAGCTGCTCTCAAGGGCAGATGCCAATGCGCAGACAGCGTTTTGGGTTGTTTTGGTCGAGCTGCCCATGCCTGTAGATACTGGGACTAAACTAGTCCACCTTCCTGGGACGTGGGATTTTTGAGTTTATCTCTCTGCAGACCTGGCCTGATATACAAGCAGCAGAATGTGTGCCAGAGAAGGCAGCTACTTTCCACTAGAGAAGTGGGAGCAAGTGGAGGGCTTCCAGCCCGCTCTGGGAAGCCACAACAGCAAGCTGGGCTGAAGCACTGCTTGCCCACTGCTTTGGGTTTGGTTTACCAAGGTGGGATCCGACCCCACCTGCTTGCTGGCATGGCTAAAAGGCAGTCCTTCTCCCCAGTTCTCTCCTCCTGCCTCTCCTGCTTGCATTTGGATGTGTGGACCTTCCTTGAGGTTACGTGCCCTGTTTCTCTACCTGCATCCAGGCTGGGAGCTAGAAGCCACCAGGGAGCTTCACCTGCCCCTCACACACAAGGCAGACCACCTTCAGCATGAAGGGTCCTCCTTCCCCTTCTTTCGTCTCCCACATGCAGCCTCACCAGCCCCTACAGCTTGCCAGAAGTCCACCCACAGCAGCAGTACTTGTGCCACTTTAGCCTGAATAGAAATGTCCAAGTTTTATTCCCAGTGAGAGATGTGTGAGGGCTTCATATGTGCCCTTGAGGAAGGATGCCAATTATTTAGCTTGGTTTAGGAGGTTTTATAATACCAGGCTAGCCCTTGTCAAAACCACAAATCCCACAGATCAGAGTATTAGATACATCGTCCTTTTTCATCAAAGGGAGCTCGAACTTAGTTCAGTTTCTTTCTTCTCTGCCATGGGGAGTTGAAAAACTTGTTTCTTGAGTAGCCCAGTCATTGCCCCTTTATTCTCTTTGTAAAAAGCAAAATACAAAGAATCCTGAAGAAGTAAATAATCACATTAAACCATTTTCGTATTCTTACAGCAAAGAACAAGAATGTCCGGAATATTTTGGGTTTTCCCTTGGAACCTGCCTTTTTATTTAGGAATGTCTTAAAATAGCATAAAAAATAAAAATAAAAAGGCCTCACTTCATTTCCCTTTAAAATTGGCATAGGGAGAGAATCATACAATATAAAGGAAAAGTTCATTTTCCTGAATGGTCTTTTTACAATCAGCAGTATGGCAACTTAGAGCTGACACTGCCCCTTCAGGTCTTTGGGTCTTGGTCAGTTCATTTGCAGAGAAAAAAAAATAGTTAAAGGTTTGGATTCCTTGCAACAGCTTTTCCAAATAGCTGCGGCTGCTGCTTTGCAACTGCTGCCCCACGCTTCACTGGAGAGCACTGATATCCCATGAGCAGCTCATCTGCTCCTCAGCCCTACGTGCTCAGCAGGGCAGCCTGGCAGTCTCTCATGAGCACTGTGCAAAGCTCTGGTCTTCTGTGTGCACACTTGCCCTGACATTGTACATTGACTTCTTCTCCTGTATGCAAACTGATGGGGCAATGGCTCTTTACTCAGATGTGGACCCCCTCTACATTGCTCCTTTCATCTCTGAACCCAGTCAGTTGTTGCCGTTGACCAGCTGCCTCTCTCATACTGATACGCATGGAGTGTCACTGCTAACTCAGATTCTGGTCATTGCTGAGCCTGGTTGTTTCTCCCCAGGCAGTATTTTGCAAGGGTGCCAACCCTTACGTCACCCAGCCCTGTGGGGTTCACCCTCTGCTCCCCTCACATAGGAAAAGGATGACACAGCTCTGCCATGACCGTGTGCATAAATGTAGCTTCCACTGGTCAAAAACATTCAGAAGCACCTCAGCGTGTGTCTCGTTCTTATCACGCAGGCTTTCTTTCCTTGGCTACCTGAGAGTCTCACGGAGCACAGCAGTTAGGCTTTAGTTAGTCTATCTCCACGATTTCACTGAATATGTCCTAAGCTGGGAAGATGCTGTGGAGCAGCTCGTTCTCTCCAGACACCTAACCTGGGTCTCTTGACCTCATTATCAGTGGAATAGAGGCCATCTATAACAGATTTTTGTTACATATGACTGCTGACTGTGTGAAAACTCTCGCTGAAATACCTTCTCCGCATTTAATTTTTAACAGATTTGGATACAATTCTGCCTTATTCAGAGGTGTATCATCATTCTTTCTGAAATCCTAGAGGTGTTTGAGGATAGATTTTAATTTGGAAGGCTGCAGAGAGCATTGTCTCTTTCCTGTTTTTGTATTTTCAGCTTGTGCAAGGATCAGGGACAAACAAAATGCATAAGCACTAAGTTATGTGTTTGCTGACCGAGCTTCTCTCCTATTTAGAGACCATTTCATCTTTGTAAAGGTTTTTCTCTTGACAGAGATGCTTTACTCTACTATTTTTCACAGGTAGTTATTACAATAGTTGCTTTCATGAGTCGCTTGTATGTACTGGGCACTGTGGAGATTTAACATAGAGAAAGGAGACGATTGACCGAATTCCCAGTGAAAGATGAAATACTTACAGTCTCCTAAAGACAGAAAACCTCACTCAGTCCTTCAGCTTTTCTTACACAGCAGCACCCGTTATGTTTTACATGGTGCCAACAAGACACTTAAAAATTTCCTGGACATTATAACCCTTTCTACCTTGGCAGCTCAGCAAGAACAGCTTTCTCTGGAATCTCCCTAATCAATTGGCTTCGCCAAGTCTTTTGCTTAACAAATCCTGCAATTGCTTCCAGCATTTTCCCAGAAGTGATACCAAATTAATGGGTTTGTAGTCTCCTGGTAGGTCTCTTGGTCTTTCATTGTCTCATTAGGCACACTCTGGCCTGCTGGGAGAACTGTACTGCATTGATAAAGATGCTGGATGAGGTTCATTTCATGTCCCACTTTCCTCTTCCATTCTTGGATTCATGCACGTAAAAATGTTACAATGAACATGGATAAGACTAAAAAGATCAAAGTCCTTCAACACAGGCACATCTCCCTTCATGATTAATCCAGTTTCCTACATGTCTTACATGTCCAACATACACTGTTCCAATTCTGTCTTGCATTTCAGACCTTGGCCCAAATTCGGTAGGGTGCTTAATTGTAAATGAAAATAAAATGTTGACAAAAGTAATTTAAGGACTCAGTAAATTTAACTTTATGCGTGCGTGACGTGATCCAAAGCAAAACAGTATATGAAAACATTACGTTTTTAAGCAATGATATTTTGAGCACACAACTGCTCTCCAAATGCTATTTTCTCTCTCATATGTTTAGAGTTGCTGTCCTTAAACAACAGACTTTTCTAGAAAGAACAGCAACAAACAGGGTTTTGTTCTTTTTCTAAACAATTACAGCTCCATTCCTGCCTTGTACTACAAATTGTTTCTTTTCCAGGTATTGCAGTAAATCACAGAAATAACAAGTGGTTGCGCTCCCACCGCACATGCAAATGCTCACAATTCACTTTCCACACTCTTCTTGTGGCCACCAGTCATGCTGCACCGATGGCAGGGCTCACCTCTTCATCTCATCTCAATCAGAACACCAAGAAAACCCCCTGCTCTAAGCCTCAGAGAAAAGTTTATTTCACAGAATCTTTCTGGTTCACTGAACTTAAGTGCCTGATTTAACTGCTCCCCTAGAACTGGTAGGTACCTCTGGCTCTAGGCTTGCCTCGAGGACAGATGTTGATTGTTGGGCTCGAGAGGTGCTCTAGGGCTTGAGGGTTCTGAAACCATTTTCTCTGACATCCTTGAACAGGGATCCCAGCACCAAGTCCTTGCACACCCTGCACAGGAAAGCTCCCCACACCTTCTCATGGCACTGAGCCACTGCACAGCCAGGAATACATTCATGATCCAGTGAGAAAGAAGGGGAGGCAGAAGATACATTGGTCAGCCTAGTTGTTGAGACATTGACCTCGGAGTGGAGAGATACGAATGTCCTGGATTGTTTCTGTTTCATTTCTTTCTGACAATTGTCCAATGTATACACAGGAACACAGCAACTAGTACTCTAGTTCTGGTCCTTGGTGGGGATGTCACCTACTGAAGACAGTCTTGGACAAGATGAGAGCTGTAAGTCATGATGAGATCAGTAGCCCAACTGAAGTACATGTACACCAATGCATGCAGCATGGGAAACAAACAGGAGGAGCTGGAAGCCGTTGTACAGCAGGAAGACGATGACATAGTTGTCATCATGGAAACATGGTGGGATGATTTGTACAACCAGAGTGGTGCAATAGAAGGCTATAAATTCTTCGGAAGGCATAGGCCAGGAAGGAGGGTCAGTGAAGTAGTCCTGAATGTTAGGAAGTGCTTTAATTGTCTTGAGCATAATAATGGTGATGGTGGGGTTGAGAGTCTATGGGTAGGAATCAGAAGGAGTGCCAACAAGGCAGCTATCATGGTGGGAGTATGTTATAGACCATCCAGCCAGGATCAAGACACAGATGAAATATTCTTTAAGCAGGTGGGAGGAGTCTCACAATCACTACCACTTGTTCTTGTGGGGGACTTCAACTTACCAGACATCTGCTGAAAATACAACACAGCAGCGAGGCAGCAGTCTAGGCGGTTCCTGGAGTGTGTGGAAGATAATTTCCTGACACAGCTGGTGAGTGAGACAGCTAGGGAAGGCTCCCTAATATACCTGTTGTTTGTGAACAGAGAAGGTCTTGTGGGTGATGTGAAAGGTGGAGGCTGTCTTGGGCATAGCAACCACAAAATGACAGTTTAATTCTTGGGGAAGTAAGGAGAAGGGTTAGTTGAACTGCCACCTTGGACTTCCAGACCTGTTTAGGGGACTAGCTGTCAGAGTCCCTCTGGAAGACCATCCTGAAGGGCAAAGGAGTCCAGGAAGGCTGGACATTCCTCAAGAGGGGAATTAATGTATTCAATGACTATCATCGGTGCATCTCTTACAGTTCATAACTTACTCTTACACTCATTGCAAACGAACTCTCAGTGGGTATAGTTTTTCTTCCTCCCGACAATGCTCTTGAAAATTTCACTCTATGCCAATAGCTCCAGCTCTGGCAGCCCATGTTCCTGTTCACAACAGGCCGACTAGGACACTCCTACTACAGCACTGGTTTCAGGTCAGCATCTCCTCCATCATTCTTAAGAAGAACACCTCCGAGCAAATGGACCTGATGCCTTTCTGTGGTGACATCACTCATATTCACTCTTGGGCAGTGACTGTGTTAGGCAATCACCACCTCATCCTGAGCAATGCCTGGCACCAATGCAGAGCAGCATCAGCCCAGGCAACTCCTGTGGCCATTGGGATATAAAAGGGATGCAACCAGGGCAAGAAATGTCCATCATTCCCTCTAGCAATGTATATGTCCCCATCTTGTTACATTTCATCATGCAGGATACTGGATTTTGCTTCTGGCACCTGGGCAAAAGAAAAGAGGTTCACTAGAACCTTTTCCTCCGTTCTCACATATGTGAAGGATAAAGGAAAGAGTAGGGTAAAAAGAAACACCAATGAAGGCATAAAAATATTTTTTTTTGTTCTGACTCCTGATACCTGCACGTTCTGGCAAGACCGGAAAATCTCTGCAGCTCCTGGAGATGTGTTTTTAGACATTGGTTATTATCGGACCTTATGCTTCTTCCCTACGTCAGGTAGCTCTATTACATGTTCTTATGGTCTCTAGGGTTTTGAGTTACTTTTTATCTTTTTTGGTTTTTTTCTTTCTCCCTCGATATTTCAGATTCTCTAGAAGTCAGCATTTTGGGAGTATTAACATCTGCCCTAAGCTTCAGTATAAGCTAGGCAGCTGCCTTTTACACAAGAAATTCTTATTTTGTTGTTAATTAGCTTTACAGTAGTCTGCCTTTCTCTCCCGCTTTCACTGTCTTGGAACTGTAAGGGTTGGGGGCTTTTGTTACAGATCACAGCCTGCTGTTCTACCAGCTCTGAAATGGCAAGATTGATGCAGAAAGCTTAGATCAGCCACGAAATGTGTTAGGTCTTCACCTTCTCTTTACACTATTATTTTAAAAACATACTGCTCACTTCAAGGGCAGTACAACACTTTTCAAATATCCCTAACGATTTCATAGATAACTACCTCTGTCTGAGTGGATAGAAAATGATTTAAAACATCAGGTTCCTCAGGACCACCGTTTGTCAAAAATAAAGTTGCCTACTGTCTTCTTTTTCTTTTGCAGAGATGACCTAAAGCTGTCTTTGTACTTTCCTCAGTTATCTACCATTTTCCTGGTAAACTCAGCACTGGATGTACTGCCTTGTGATTCTCGAAGTGCTGGCCTCAGGCAGCTTACCCATGATGTTCTGTGCTGTCTGGCCAGAGCTCAGAGCCCCTGAGTGTCCCAGAGGCTGGCCCCCTCTGGCATCTCCAGCTCTAGACAGTCAGCTTGGGGTTAGCCTGAGCCTCTGAAATACACCATAGCTTGTTCCAGTTGGTTGTCAGCAGAATCCCTCAAAGCTACGATTTCTTCTTACCTTTTGTGATAATTTGCTGGTCTGATTGACCATGTGTTGCCATCTCCAGACATTCTTTTCTGGTACCAGCCTCCAGGCCAGCTCTCAGGTGTTAGCACTCAACCATTATGTCAGAGTAAGAGAAGTCAGCTCTCTCTGCTGGAGCATGTTGGCTGATCCATGGCACTGGAGAAAATCATGATAACCTTCCTAGAGAAGTTCCTCAGTCCCTGTGGGATTTTTGTCTATGTCATTCCAAAGCTGATACCTGTTTTCCTGCATCTGAGTTCTGCTCTTAAAGATTTCCTGGTATTTTTTTGCCCTGCCCATAGCCTTTGATCCAAGAGATAGAATATCCGTGTGTTAGTTCATTGACCCCAGCTTCAGTCACATTTTCAGCCTGGCTACAAGTGTTTGTGAAATAGAAAATTTGAGCAGACATCTGTGGATATATCAAATATAACTGTAGTGCCCAATTCGCAGAGCTATTTCCCTTAGTATGAAGCATCACTCTTGTATTGAGGCTGAGGTGCTGCTGAACCAAACTGAGAAAGTTATAAGTAGATGCTACTGTCAGTGGAGAAATTGGAGACCATTTAGCTTATTACTAGTTAGTAGTGCATATACATTTCACTCTGTCACCAGCAGAAACAGGACTGGGATAACATTAGCAGGCTGAGAAGAACCAAGCAGAATGTTTGGAGCATTACAGCAGCCTTCCTAAGTAAGAATCAGACTTTCAAGTATCATCTTTCTCCCTGCTCAGAAGATCAGAATGTTGAGTCTTGAAATAGGGAGTGGCTCTGCTAGGTCATACGGTGAAGACTATGTCTTGGAAGTGTGTCTTTGAATGATGTTCTGCTAGTTCTTTAGCTCCCCACCAGCAAAGTTGTCTTCTGGGTCCCAAATGCCGGAGGAGGCTGGGCAATGAATGACCAAGGAGGCTGATCTGAAGCACATTGTCAAAGAGTAGTGAAAAGCCTCAGTCTCCAGCTGCAAATGAAGGAGAAGCAGGTTTGTTTGTCATCCAGCACAGAGTTGAGAGACAGCTGCGTGATGCTCATGTCCAGCTCAAGAGATCGACCACATTACTGAGACAGAGAAGTGATACATCATCTTAACAGACTTCTGAAGACAAGAATCAAAAGCATTTGGGGGTTAGATCAACTTGATCTGTTGTAACAGGATTTATACACAAAACACCCACTGAAGCATCTAGTGAGAATTGTTGTACATCTGGTTTATAACCTAAATTTATGAATATTAACTTGAATATCTTCATAGCTGTTCCAGGGAGACGTAGCAGCAGCAAAGTCTTATGCAAGTGTGTGACAGGTTTACAACTCTTCACCAAATTTTTGAAGATGTCAGAGAACTTCCGAATGCAATTACATACCCAGTTCAGTCAGCAACTGCCAGCAAGGTAAATGAAAAAATCCCAAATCCCCACACATTGTTTACTAAGCACTGTAACATATCACCTCCTCCTTTAAATTTCAGATGTTGTCAAATCTCATCTACAGGAAAAGTATAGTTGGAAAACTACCACAGCTTTTTTTAACAAGTTACTCTTGTGTTTTTAGTGAAGTCCAGTATCGGGAAGTATTTTTCAAGTGTGTAGTGGAAAATAAATTTCTTGCTGTTCTCCTTAATTGGATCACATTTTGATTGACCGTTTAACCAATAATGCAAGACATTTATATATTGATACTTTCTGTCTCAAAAACAACTCCTCCTCACAGATTCCACTTTTTCATAGCCATGAATCATGACATCACCGCCATTTTAATGGAAAGACACTTACCTCACAATCTTTGTTGCGTTATCAAACAGAAGCAGCTGGGTAATGTGGGTGAATAATCCTGTTCTGTATATTCAGCAATAGCAAAATGAATACTGAAAATTACCAGCAAACTGAATAGCTACTTCTATAAATACTCTCTTTTCAAAAGTTCACCCTATTTTAAAAGCCACTTGTTAAACGCTATTTAGTATATATATAAAGACTGGTGGATGAAGACCAAAGTCCTTGAAGCAGACATAGGAAAAATACCTCGTAGCTGAGAGTAAAGAAAACTTCTCTATCAGTTTGTCTCATCTGTATGGGGTTTTTTTTCCCAATCAGCCATGAAAAGGTATTTTGCTTTCTGTTGCTACCAGCTGCTTGAGAATTTTGGTTTAAAAAAAACAAAAAACAACCAAGCAAATGTCCTGCACAGCAGTTACCATAGCATTTTTCACTACTGCCTTCCATTAGTCCCAATGTTGAGAGGTGACATTAAGCCCCTACCTGGATTTAGGGCCATCTAATTTTTTTCAACAAGTGATAAGCAGTGAGTGATGAGCACAAAAGTCTTCTCTGGGCAACCAAGTAACTGTTTAATCAGAATCAGTGGAAAAGGATGTGAGCTATAGTGGGAAAATACCTCAGCAGGTATATCAATCTAATTGAGGCCAAATATAAAGCTGATACCAGTAAGCACAGCACCTTGAAAGGAAACAAATACCTTTCTGTGCACCATGATCTGAGTTTCTTGAGTACTCAATGTGATGACTCATTACGACTGACAATAGCACTGTTAGTGAAAGGAGAGAACCCAATAGCATCTGGGCACCATGATACCACTTATTCTTAGAAAAGGTATCCTGCCCTACAAGTGGAAAAACTTAGTACTACTGAGACTTATCCTGTCTTTGTACTTAGATTATGAGGTAATTTCTTCCAGGAATTAAGGCATGCCATGCATATTGGATGCAAAATCCAAGCCAATGATTTGTCACTGAAGGCAAATCTGCCTGTGCGTGGAGACAAAATGTTCACCAAGTAGCACTGAAAGCTCTGGAGGAGATTTTGGATAATAGAGCTATTTCCCTTCCTTCATACAAAAACAAGTGAATGGGATCTTTTCCTGCCTCTCCTCTCTTGAAAATATCAGAAATAATTACCAAAGTTTGGCTATTACATTCCCTGTGCTTAAAAGCCCGTTTTCTTCTTCGTGTGAAAAGAGCGTTAAATGCATCACATTTGCTGCTGAACAAATGCATTTGCCAGTTCTCTTAAATGCCAGCACAATTGCTTGAGCAGAGTTAATAAGGGGGATGGTAATCTGAACAGCCTTATTTTTGTCCTTAGCGTTCACCCCAAAAGGAAATGTGTTTCTTACTAATAATAGTGTATGTGACAGAAAATACCAAGTACGTGCAACTGTTCCCGTTCACTTGCCAAAATGGATAATTCACATCAGAGCTTAAAAAAGTAAAACAAAACAAACAAAGAAACACCCCAAGTAAACAAATTAACCCTTCCTCTCCTACCAGCAGTTCCTCTAAACCAGAAGATGGAATTTAATCCATTTTACCAGAGACCAGAAGGTGAGTTAAAGGGAAATGCAGAGCTCATGTTTATATTCTCTGAAGATCATGTAAGAAACCACCCTGTCTGTCACATTTTTTTTCTCCAGCCAACCGTTAAGTGCACCCTGCCAGTGTGATCCAGACCTGTGGATGAAACAGCTTATTCACACATACATTTATTTCTAGCCATCCTTTTTTTTTTCTGTAGTGCCCAATACATTTTTGACAGACTCAAACATTCAACAGCTATAAATCCACTTTCGTCCCACTTCCCTCCTTGAGAAATCATGTAACTAGGCTTGAAACCATGGAGGCTTAATCAAAATTTATTAATAAATGTTGCAGGTTTTTGTTTGCTTTGGTTCCCAATTTCTGAAGCTAGAAGATATACTCACAGCAGGGGTTTCTGTAACCAGAATGACAAGGAATGACATTCTTTACACCCCCTTATTTCCAGTGGATGAAGCTGTAGGGGTAAAACAAAAGTGGTTCAGATCATACAACTCCAGATGAAACAGATGTGGCAACTCTACTGTGCTGGTTGTTCAAGCCCTGTATGCTTTAGCCACAAACCCCCAGCATACAGCCTTCCAGGGTGCTGGAAGTGAATGCCACAACTAATTCAAGGGAACAAAATGGTCCAAGATAGTTGGAGGAGAGTATATGCCTGCATCTCATTAACCACCTGTCTCAAATTAGCAACGAACTCTCAGAGAAAAGCGTTCTGCTGAAAGTTTAACAGCTGATAGCCTTCCCTCTGCTACCTAACTAGGTATTTCTTCCCCTGGCTAGGGAGACTTCACCCCACCAGAAGAACTGTGACGACTGAAAGCATCAGAGGGACCCTGCGACTGGGCTGCATGGTAACACCACCAGCTGCAAAGCATTCACTGTTCACCAGATATGAACCATCACGGGGCCTGTGGTCAGGCACGGCAGGGCAGAGCAGGGCTGTGGGGAGCTGAAGATGGGCACAGCCCAGTGCTGTGTCATTGCTATGGCAGGGGCTCATGGCCCCAGGGGCTGACGTGGGATCTTGGGCTGTAGGGAGAGCCCCAAGGCATGGGAAGGTACAGGCAGGGCTGGCAGTGCCCTTGGGACCATGACACAGTCTGGGGCAGTCTGGCAGCTGGACTTAGCTCAAACAAAGGCTCCTTTTCCTTCAGGAGGAAGGGAACGTTTTGGTGTTTTACCATGAGCACATAGATACCTGTAGATATATAAAGCCTTCCCCCTGAGCAGCCACAGATACCTCTGTGCAAAAGATAAATTACTTCCGACATAAACCCTGTGTTAAAGGTGGGGGGGAGGGGGAGGGGGGGCAGAGGCTTGTAACAACTAGACTGAATCCCCACTTTTTGTACAGAAAACTCACTCTGTGTCTTTTACTCACCCTTCTGGCCACAGTGTCACAACAGGAAATTGTAGTCCCATACTGTGAGTATATTCCTCCATGGAGCAAGGGCTCTTTAAACCCTCATAAGCCCCTAGTTGAATCCACTTAATATCAATCAGTAGCTTAGCCGTCAGATCCTGAAAATCCGTTTGTGACAGCCCAGGATCTGAAAGCAGATTCTCCCTTTCCTCCTTGTTCATACTCTTTGTAGGTCCCCGAGATCAGGCACACCCCGCTAACAGCAGCTGATCGGCGCTGAGCGTCAGCAAGATGTCTACCTGCCTGCCCACGACTTTGGTACGACAGGCTCACAGTCCAGCCTAGGTCCGCTTCTCAGATCCCCTCTGTCTGACAGCTGGACACTGAATCCACACTATTTCTCTACTTTTTTGCCGCCTTTTGGAGATGTTAGCTCAATATGAAGCAGTTGCATGGCTCCCTGGGCAGAGAGCTGTCAGCAAATCTGGAGAGCTGCCACACAAACCAGGCCCCACATGAAAACTTTCTTGAGGAACTGTCTCAGGAAGCAGCCATTTTCTGAGAGGATTGTTTCCTCCTTTCCCCATTTCTCTCACCGTCCATATTTTTATGGGAGCCCTTTTAGCACAGTACTTATTTCTGACTCATACAAATCAGCTCCAAAGCCTGGGTAATGCCAAAAAGGGGCTATTCATATTCATTGACGCTCTTGTATGCATCTCTGCTCTCATAAAATGGAACATGTGTCTGATGAGCTTATTTGCTTTCTAAATGTGTGGCTAGGAAGGATAGAGAGTGTGCAAGAGATAATGGTGGTAGCGCTGGAATAACATCAATAAGGCATCTGCAAATAGAAACTTCCCAGTTTGCCTGACCTCTGCCAAGCTCTGTGCAGTCTGGTTGTAATAGTGTGCAAGAAACTCTTTGGTGTAGATTTTATTGTTATGCCCTTTAAAATGCACAGACACGTGCTCCGTTGGTTAATTCCCAAAATAACGACGCTGCTTAGCACAGGAATGACTCATACCTAAGATGTCACTTGACTGGTTGTTGTTCACTTCCACAGGGAAGAAAACAGTTAAGGTCACCACCTGTGCTGTCAGGTAGAGCCCCTTAGAGTCTGGAACTGCTTGAGTATCCCCTTCTGCAGCAGGCTGAGTCTGCTATGACTCATCCTGCACATAAAACTCACAGTCAGCTCCCATACCACAGCCCCGCTGGATAATGCAACACAGAAATTGCTTGAGGAGTAGATCTCTCCACTCCCTGGTGTACACATGACATACAACACCTTGCAGCACTGACAGACTATCCCAGTGTACAGAAGGAGTGCTCACAGTTCTGGGCTGCAGTCAGGAGGTAGTCCCCTTAATAAGACCCCATATTCAAAGGGAAGATCCACCCTTCCATTCCCTGCTGGCATCATAGGACTCCACACCACAGCAGTAGCCACTCTCTTGTCTTATGCCCTGCCTGCCCATGTGACAGGCTACAGCACTTTGAACTGCTACAGTGCTTTGAACTGTGACAGATGCCCCAAGAAGGTGGCACCTGGGAGGTGTGACTAGCTGTCTTGGTCTGTCAGTGGTGTATGGCTTCCCCTGCAGGACACTGAATAGCTTTGTGCATTAGTTTGCACCACAAAACAACAGATTGTCTTCCTTTGTCCCTTGTATCACTTTTCTTTTCTTTTTTTTTTTTCTCAAGTAACAGCATTATATAAAATTCTTTCCTTCCCTTTCCTTCCCTGGGACACAGAGATAAATAAAATAAATTTGTTCGATCCCAGTTGAAGATTAGGAGCACAAGGCAAACCAGAATAAGGGAGAGCCTGCCTTGCCTATTGCTATGGGCTGCCAAGGTGCTGATGCCCCAGTACAAGGGGCTCCCAAACAGCACAGCCTTTCATAGGAAACCAGCCATTTGGCAACCTTATCCTCATGCCTGCAGAACATGAGGGCAGCCCGGCAGGATGGCTGTGTCACAGGGGCTAGGAAACGGCATCAGAATCCATGTCTCTACTCCGGGTTTTTTGGTATCCTCTGAAAAAAAAAAAAAAAAGGTCTAAAAGTCTCCAGCATCCTGCTAACACCCTACAACGTGACTGTTAAAATCAGGCACTATAAAACATGCAGCACTTTTTGCCAGGACGTTTTATGTTGTACCTTCTGTCTCGTTCATGTCTCACAAACCTCTTGGTATTAATAACATTTTTATAAATAGCCTTCGAGTTTATGTCTACATATGAAGAAACCCACTGGTATTTACCAAAGCTTTGATTTCTGGTATTGGTTTGTTTTTCTATTTATAAATAATTTTCTCCTTGCTTAAGCCAGTAAGGATTCCAGAACTAAAACGTCAGGTGACACTGCAGACATATCTTCAGATGGTATAATATCAAAATGCTCACATGAGATCGCGGTTAACTGATCATTCCTCAGACCTTTCTCTCAGATCTCTCTTTGACAAAAAGTATCCCACATTAGTCAAGGTCTTCCAAGATATCGCAGCAGAAAATGACATCTCTCTCCTTTTTCCAAAAATAAGGAGCATGATTCTTGGTTTTGCAAGAGTGTTCTTTCCCCATATTCCTGGCATGGTGTCCCCTGTGTCATAGGGATACTTATATTTGTGCTGAAAGTATGGCGGAATTAAACAGCAGGATTATGGAATATCCTTAGGGAATTATTTTGTAAATATGTATGCAGTGCTATGAGTTCACATCAAAGGTAAAAAATAATAATAAAAAAAAAATTAAAGAAAAGGAAAGGAAAAGGGAAAAAAACCAGCTCTTCAGAAGTATTTTTATGAACCTTAGGGATGAGTCATATCTGGCAGAGGAGATTTAACAGGATGCAAAGAGGGGCTGACTACACTGAAGCAGGGAAATCACCATTCCTTCAGCCTGATGGCTCATATTTTTAAAGTAGAGCTCCTTTTACCATCACAAAGGGTCCCCCTTGTATGTGACTGACAAACAGCCCTCTTCGGTTCCCTAGCCAGCCTTCTTCATAACATTGTCTGGGGCTGAGGCAGGAATCCTCTGCTACCTTAAGGGCTTAAGGGCTGTTTCTTCCCCTTCACATCCTTCCCCTCTGAAAAGTACAACTCTGATAAACACCCTCACCTTTCTCCATCAGGCATGGGAATTCAGTATCAAACAGAGCCATCTCTAATCTCTCAAGTATCTTTCAACCTGCTTGCTACCAGGGCACTAAGATTCCCCCCTGCCTCTGTGACAGGCACAATGAGCTGAAAGTTATAGTTCCAGGGGTGGAGGTCAGTTCCCTGATGTATCCAGACAGAAGCCTGTCATCACTTGAGGTTTTGGCCAAGTGAGAGCTGGGAACACGCTGGATTTTTTTGCATCTGCTTATTAACAAGGTAAGTAATCTAATGGATGCTTTCAGATTCTTGCAAGCTGGAGGCAAGAGTAAGCATGCATAGGCATCAGGACAGCTTCTATATTTTTAAGCCAATTTGCTACTGGCCTGGAATTAAGAAGAGGATGACAAGTCCAGATCTGCAAAGAGTTTAATGGGAGCTAGTAGACTTTAACTGTGGCTGACAGGGCAGAGGGGGATGATGTCTTCCCTACTGCATGTAGGATTCTCTGTCGTGGTCTTAAATCTTCCGAGTCTAAATTTTACATAGTTGTTGTGGTTTAGGCCTAGCTGGAAACTGAGTACCATGTAGTTGCTCGCTCATGACCTACCTTCCCTGCCCTGGTTGGGATAGGAAGGAGAATTGGTAGAAAAAGGCAAAACCCCGCGATTTCTTCACTTATGACATCCTGAAATCTTTGCCCACTGATCCCCTTTTGAATTCTTGAAATAGCCCCTCCTGAGATAGTCTATCTCAAGGATGTGTGGGGCCTCTGGGCCGGTCACAATGGGGTGTTTGTGCCACCCTTTCCAAGCTAGACTCACTTCAGCTTCCAGTATAGCCAGCTGTTGTGATCCCCCTGCTATCCTAGAAATACAGATGGGTTTGAACCCCTCTATAGCTTGATGGCATCAGTGTGCATTGTGTGCAAGTAGCTACTAAAGCAACAAGAGCATGCTGGCTTGGTGGTCACGAGGATAGCCAATATTCTTAAAAGCTTTGCAAGTCTCTTCTCCTGTCTTGTCCATAGATTGGGTGAGGTTCCAAATAAATGACAATGCCGAATTCACAAAGCAGTTTGACCTCATGACCAGTATAATCATATCATGTCAACAATATCCAGTACAGCAACATGACAGCCCTAACCCATTTCCAGAGATGATGAACATCATTGTAGGAGATACATAGTGCACGTAAGGATTTACATAACACCAGCACGCAAACAAATGGATCAACATTATGACCATGCACTATTTTAACTAATATAAAAAGAGCATATAGCAAAATTGGTTTAATATGTTTTGATCAGATCTGTCATTGTCTCAACCCTTTGGGCTCCATGTTGGGAGACAAAAAGAACTGTCATGGTTTAGACCCAGACAGCAACTGAGCACCAGGCAGCTACTATACCCAGGACAATAATGTATTACTGTCTCACATTTTAATATGTGCATACAGATTCATAGAATCATAGAATTATAGAATGGTTTGGGTTGGAAAGGACCTTAAAGATCACCTAGATCCAACTCTCCTGCCATGGGCAGGGACATCTCCCACTAGACCAGGTTGCTTGGCCTCATCCAACCTGGGCTTGGACACTTGCAAGGAGGAAGCATCCACAACTTCCCTGGACAACCTGTTCCAGTGTCTCACCACCTTCACTGTAAAGAAGTTTTAAAGATTCCTGTGACAAAGTTGCAAGATTTTTTCATTTCATTCATTCATGTCGGGTAAAAGGAATAACAAAATGTTTCCAGCTACTCTTTCAATGAATCTAGCATTTGCAACAGCAGAAAGCATGTTCTAGGAAAAGCCCTGGTTTTGATGTGGACAACAAATTCTTCTGACATCTCACTCAAGAAAAATTGCTGAGAGGAGTTTGCTGAATGACAAGCAGAATGGTCCCACCTCCCTTGATGGGAAGACCCTTTCCAAGCATGACTCAGAAACAGCTTTTCCATTTTCAGCACTGAATGGCAGCCATCCCCTTCGCTTCCCAAAAGTCCTACCCAGAGTCAACACTGAAGTGCTACCTGCATGACACATTCAATTCAGGAGGGAGAGAAGGGCAAAGCTCCTTCCTAACACCAATACAACGTACACTTGTAAGCAAACATGTAGGTTTAGTTGTCAACCAGGAGTGTTGTCCCAGTTTGAGTTAATGATTCTGTTCAGTGATTTCACTTTTCAGCTAAGTCTTTTCTAAATAACTGCACTTTCTGAAGTTAACAATGTGTTTTTGCAGACAGTGTCTGCTTCTAGTAGTGATAATACTCGATCTTTGTAGTTGCTACAAAGGACTGGTGTGCTGAAAGGCTCTTGCTTAAACCTGCTCCTGTGCAGACCAAGGTCACTGCTACATCTTTTGTACCACGTTGGGGCTTGCACAAAGCAAAAGGTCACACCTGCAGGGAGAAGCGGACAGGACAGCTGACCCTAAACTGACCAATGAGGTATTCCATCCTATATACATCATATTCAGTATAAACTGAGGGATCATGAGGGTCAAGCTCTCTTCTTCAATAGTCAGTGCCCGAGGAGAACTCTGTCCATTCTGCCTTTGATCCTGATCCATGTGTTCCTGAATCCAGTTCCTGAATCCAGTTGCCATCTGCTGCTGAGTTCAGTCTGGAATGTCCCCAGTGTCTGCTTCACAGCATCAGTGGTGGCAGTGATGTAGTTGCCATCAGGGTGTTGGTTCAATATTGGGTTTGTATATATTTGTATGTATCTCATTCTATTGTTATTATTTTCATTAAAGATGTTCTAGTTTCTTTTTCCAATCCCTAAGTCTCTCTCCCTTATTCCCTTTCTCTTCCCCTTGGAGAAGCGAGAGGGGCTCAGAGAGAGTGTCTGGCATTCATCTAGTGGCCAGCCCAGCCTTACCCCTTGACAAGTGTCAAGGAGAGTCCTCAGAGGCCCTTAAACCTTCTCAGTTTTAGATCAAATTGCTCCTTCTGGGGGCAGAAGCAGTGTCTTTTCTGCCCCAGGCACAGCTAAATAGTGCCCTATGAATAAACAATAAAGCAAGGCAAGAGATCAGAGAAATTTAACAGTGCTCTGACACCTCAAGTTTGGATTACTTACAAACTGCATCAATTCCTGGCAAGGCTGACCTAACTCGTGATCCTGAGAGCTCGATAAATTGAGTTCCACAGAATTCACCATGTATTGTTTTCTGATGAATACTTTAAAAAAAAGAGCCGTTTTGCTCTCCACAGCAGTATAGTTCTATTGATGTTGTATAAGCATCGTGATTTCTCTTGCTGCTTTGAGCCAAGTTTCTTTCCGTGCCCCTGTCATGCTAGACACTCAGTTTTCCTTGGTTCTGCTCTCTGCCGAAGAGGAAGCTGCGTTCCCATGATGCATTATTAAAGTGCGTATGTTGTTTGTGAGCTACGCTGGTACCCTTCAGCAGGGAGGCACAATCTAAATGTAAAATAGCATTACTGTGATAAATAAGGAGAATTCAAAACTCCGGCATGTATGAGATGTGCTCAGATGCTCAAAGCTATCCTCTTTTTTTATGTAAAACATGAGTACCTTGTAGTTTCTTCGCTGAGATCTGGAAGTACAGAAACAAAGTCTGACTTCTAAATGACTAATGCATGTGACTGCACTGCAGGCCTGGGAAATTCACTCCTTACCCATTTGGAAATGACTGACTGGTTCATAGTAAACAGCATTTAATAAGGAGAAGAAAGGTCTGAACTAGAAAATAATCCTGCCCCATCAGTTGCCAGGAAGCTTATGAGGTGTTTTGTTGATTCACGGCACACAGAATGTGAGAAAACTGAGGAAGACAGAGGCACAAAACCTAAACCGCTTCACTGGCATCAGCCAGGCGTTTCATGGTGCACTGGGTATAATTCCCTCCCCAGGAGAGCTCCGTGGGGATCTCGTATGAGAGCCACCAAAAGTGACGCGGCAGTGACCTCGCTCTGCATCGCTCTTTCAACTTAATAGGAACAGCTGGTCAGTGAAGTGTTTGCTAGAAATTTAACAAGGCTCAAACGGTGAGAAGCATCTGCCAATAAATCAAAAGGGAGCACCCGGCTAAATGAGGTTTAATTTAAATTCATACCTAGGGCTGACAGATGAGAGCTTCATTGCTCTTCTGCATTGCATTAGCGCACACAGGTCTGTGCCCACGTTAGCAGCAGCTTGGGGAAGATGTTTCTGAGTGGCGGCCCAGAGGCTCCAGTTAAGTGTGCAGCGACCATGCAAAACTGTGCATCAAATGCGAGGGGGGCTAGTGGGGAGAGGCAGTGGGGAAGTCATTTCTCCCTAATGGTGCATTTTCCAAGCCATTTGAAAGTGATGAAATCCACCTTGGCCACAAATGTTTTCAGCTCTGCCATTCCCTGCTGCTGCTGCCAGGTTGGTTCCACCGCTACGTGGCAGAGCAAGCTGCCACGTCAGAACAGGTCATAGCCATAGAGTGTCCCTGCAATAGAGCAGCTGAGGATAGTGAGGGGATGGAATTTGTCTAACGTTTCTGTTTCCTTGCCTGAGGAACAACAATCTTCTGCAAAAGGCCAGCTTCCCTGGAACCTCCAGGATATGGTGGCTGTGGGTGGAAGCTTCCAGATAGTAACCTCATGGCTGGCTCAAGGTGGCCACAACTAGTACCATGGCAGTCATGCCTCCTGCTTCACAGGAACAAGGGCTAGAATTCACCATGAGATGCTCTCAAGCAAACTGGGTGCCTTCAATCTCCTGGCAGATCAGGAGAGTCGTGCTGAGGGAATCATGGAGGTTTGCTGTTTATGCCTGCACATCGTTCTGCTCTGCCATGAGCAGCGCTGACTTATGTTCAGGGAAACATTCAATCATGCCTATGTGGCTTTGTAGAAAAGCCTCGTGGCTGCTTGTGGACACCTCCAGCATTTGCAACAGCACTGATCTCACCTCAGACTTTGTGCTGTAGCCAACCCCACTTTGCTCCCATGTCTATTGGCATGCCTGAAGGAGGCTGGCGTTCAATTACCAGCTGCGCTGCATGTGCACTGTGGGGAATTGAATTTGCTGCACAGGCGAGCAGCAGTAGCATCCTCTCTGCCAGAAGACCTCAGGGTGCCATCAGTGGAAATAATCACTTTTCAGGCCATTGGGGTAATGCAAGCAGCCAGCGAAAACTGCATGAACAAGAATAGTAAGTGGGATGTTGCCACAAAAGACTAACAGCCGTTGGTGGATAGCGGTGAGATATGACAGTGACAGACCAGTGTCAAGGTGGCTGCCTATGTGTCTCCATAATGCAGGGTCCTGGAGCCACTGCAGGGCCAGGCAGGCCTGGGATCCCCTTTCTACCCTCCCATGCCTCTGCCCGTGGCTGGAAAGCACTGCAGAAGTACTTGGGCAGCCCACTGTGCTTCAAAAGACCATTTGCACTGCCCCGTTTTGCTTGCTTCTGATCTCTGATGCCACACGGAGCTGCTGGGGTGCTTGCTCACAGTTCACAAGACAAGCTACAGAGCTGATTGTTCCTTCATCTGGGATGTGGAGTAGCTGCAGGGCCAAAGGAGAGCATGAAGGTACGGAACAGCTGAAGGATGGGTTCCAAGGTAAATTTCTTTGGTCTGGGCTGTCGCTCAGTTCTGCATGGCTTCTCTTTGCATGAGTTGGAGAATCAGTTGAGCTTCCTTTTTCAAATTGAATTAGAGATATTCAAAGCATGACACATATTAGAAAGCATCCTGGGGTGTATTTCTGGTGTATGCACAAATACAAATAAGTGCATCTATAAGGAAACCTGTTCTGCAAGAACTGTGACCATTGCCTCACATACTCATTGATCCCCCGATTGGAAAAAGCCTCAAGAAACTTCTTGTTTATAATGTTTTCCAGAAGTTTCAAATAGAAGTGGCTGAAAATAGTGCACAAAATGCAAGAGGAAAGAGGAAACTGGGAATAACTGACTTATTACAGATATACTGGTATACTGACATTTGAGTTAACTTTGTGTATACAAATACACACTTATGTGCAAGCACACACATATGTACACATAAAATGGATTAGTTTGGTTCCGAAGCTTTTGACAACAGTAGCTACACTTTTTACAAGTCAGAGGCAGCCATATTCCCTTCAGAAATCATCTGGTGGGAAAATATCAGAAGCAGAATGTGCAGGCTTTTAAAGAAATGTGTAGGAGCAAAACAAGCTTATTTCTGGTTTAATCCAAACTGAATCATATGTCTTATGTCAAAGCTATAAAAAAAAAAAAAGGAAGGTAAAAGAGGTAATTCTTGTACTCCAAACTTTTTTAAAAGCTTGTATTAAGTTATTTCCTTCTCTTTACACAAAAGGAACAAACGTATAAAAAAAAAAAAAAGTATCAATCCCTAGCAAGATAATTTCACCTCTTTCCCACCATTAGGAAGAAACTAAGGAGATACATCCTCTTCTGGTGTAGTCTTTTACAGCTCCTCAAGATTCAAAGGAACTAGGACAGCTTCCAACAATGAAGGACATGATCCTCAGATCTTTAGTAAGTGAAAAAGCATCCTGTCTGAAACTATTTGGGAGAGGAAGCTTCTCCAGAGACAGATAATAAAATACTTCCAGTGCTCTGTAAAGCAGATCAGTTGATTCTGAGTGTAAGGCTGCTGCCGTTTACTGCCTGGGGGGAGATGTACGGCGGCCTCTGGCCCTTTTCCCAGGCCCCAGGGGAGCAGCGTGTGGGTTGGATGAGTTGTCCAGCTGGCAGCAGCCACCATCTGTCCTGTTGGCCACCTCTGCTATTACGTAATGGCCCAGATCTGATCAACTGACCAGGAGGCCCTGGAGAAGAAGTGCTCCCAGACGGTAGTCTGCTGCCACCACGGATACTTATTACACTGCTCCCTCCTCAGATCTGGGGAGCTCAAAGAAAGGATGGTGTCCAGAACTGGGTTGCCTGAAACACCTTTGGTGCCAGGAGACTGATTCTTCCCTCCCTCCATTTTTCACGGATTACAGATAGCTTCAGAGCACCCACAGGAGGCTGAAGACTCCAGCAGGGAGCCACATCCATCCAAATCATAGTAGATTCCCAGCACTCCCTGCTGCCTGCTCAGTAGTTGCATTGGTACATGAGACAGGATCTGCAATCTCTCCCTCCATTGCTGCAAATCAGGGTGGATCCACTTATTTGTCTTGACATAGATTCATAGCATGGTTTAGGTTGGAAGAGAACTTGAAGCTCATCTAGTTCCAACCCCCTGCCATAAGCAGGAACACCCTCCCACTAGACCTGGCCTTGAACGCTACCCGGGATGGGACATCCACAACTTCCCTGGGAAACCTGTTCTAGTGTCTAACTGCACTTACTGTGAAAAATTTCTTTCTGACATCTATTCTAAACCTACCCTCTTCCAGCTTGAAACCATTACCCCTTGTCCTATTACTACAAGCGTTGTAGTGATCACATGATGTGAAGGAAGATGAGAAGAATTACCAAAAAGGAAGGTAATGTCATTTCAATGGCACTAGTGGTTTTTACTTAGCCCCCTTCCCTTCTCAGAGCAGACTGGGAGTTCTTTGTAGCATGGCTGCTGTCCATGGGTCCAGGGCCATGACGGGGACTCCTAGACACAAGATCAGAAATTAACAAAATGATTAAAACCCAGTAACAGCTCTTGCAATTGCCTCCTATAGCTTCTTACTTTCTCATCCCCCTCACTCTTGGGTTCTGCAGCAATAACAGCAGCAGCAGAAGTGAAGAGTGAAGAGAATAATACTGCAAAGTTCAAGTTATCTCTGGAAAATCTTCCTAGAACAGCCTGAAGTGGCCACATGACTTTAGAGAAAGTGAGAGAATGTCACCTTCACTCTAAGGCCAAGACTAATTGCTGGGCTGGATGCATTAACCCCATCTGAACTGTGCAGGTCTCCAAACCTCCTCCCTCTTCTGGGAACACTGAAATAATATCAAAGTAATACAAAAACTATCATCACCCCAAGCCATGTTCATCCAGTACTGGGAAAATACTCCATGCCTTTGCGCTAATTATGCTGGCATCTTACACTACTGAAATAGCCTTTATTAAAGAGATTTAACCAGGTTCAGAACAAATGAAAGATCATTTGGCAGATCAGAAAACCATATAAAATCAGTATCATAAGGAAGAAGACATTTCTGAGCTGCTGTCTATGTTATTTATTTTCTGCATACGGAATCAGTCATTTCGTATGCTTGATAAAATCAAGGACAATTAAACTAAATTGAGGTTTAATTTCAGACGGAGGCATAAGTCTATGATTGAGCATTTCTTCCTGCAATGTCTGGAATTACTAACCAGCAGCACAAACTAAGCTCAAATATCAGACAAGGTGGGAACGAGTTCATAGCTTGTCAAAAAGCAGACAATGGTAATGGTGCTGGAATGCTTTGCATTCCTCTCAGAAAAAGGAAGTTCAAACAAGGTCTATATTCCAGTTTGGTGTATACTTAGGATGAGAATTGGGACAATAAATGTTTCAGGAGCTGGGGAAGGATAGGACAACGTAAAGCGATGACCCAGCTAATGAGGAATCTCACCATTCTGTGCAATAGGATAAATGAGCCCCACTGAGGGCTGAGTCCTCATGATTCACGAACACTCAACATCACCTCTCTGAGCTGCCCCACTGAAGATCTGTGGAGAAATGATCCTTTATTTGAAAATGCACAACTGCAACAATCATTTTAAATCCCAGTCTCAAATCCAACTTTCATACCTTAAAAACCTGAAAATATTTCTCTCTGCTTCTTACCATGTCTAATATATCTGCCTGTTGCAGGGTCTGGCTCTTTTCTGAGCGGCTGGCGCTTCCCTGTGAACTGATGGACAATCAAGCCTCCGTACAAAGTTTGAGTGTGCAGCAGACATTATTTCCACCCCACATTAGCTCTCAGTTTGACTCCAATTCTGAAAGGTCCCCGCTCCTGCATCTTTGATGGCAGACTGAGGTTGGTTGTTAGCGTTGCACAAAGTACCGTGCCTGGGTGATTTTGATCTTGTTCTTTCCTCCCAAATCCTCAGATGACCTAAGAAGAACAAAGCTTTTCCAAGCTGAGCAGATGGCTTGCAAGGGGATACTTGTTCAGGAAGGGCAGGCTGTGGTAATGACTTTTCCAAAGTCCCGCTGTCCCGTTGCCAACAATGTCATTTCCAGAAAGTGAATCCTGTGACAAGGCAGCAAGGAAAGGTGGTTTTAACACAGCACTATCTTTGGGCAATTGGAAAAGGGCTGTAAAATCTTTATAGCCATACGAACACTGACCAAGCTTAGTTTTCTAGAGGTTCTGGATGGTCGAAGTCCTATAGAGGGGAGCTGAAAGGAGATGACATTTTCTGGAAAAGCCAAGTCAGTTGAGGCCAAAGAGTCCAAACAAATCTTTTAATTAGAGACCACACAGTGTCAAAAAATGATTTTGATTCCGTCCAAACCGCTTCTTATCACAGGAAGCAACAGAGCAGGATATTGCACAGCTTCAAGGAAAAAAAAATAAATTAATATATTAAAAGTCTTTATTAAGTCCTTCTATTCCTCATTTGTGAAAAATCCATCCAGCTCACTCTCTAAGGCACAATGACTGGCCTCTCAGCAAGTCACTATTCAAATCCTCCCTATCCAGTGACAGTTGTATTACAGCAGAGGAGGCGTTAGATGTCTTACTAGAGTTTTGCAGAGCAGCTTACACAGGGAACTGTGAGTCCTGCCATATTCCCCTCACCTCTAATGAACGCTTATATCTAGAACAATAAAATCTCCTCGTTAGTGATCACTCTGAAAGAAAAATCAGCTATTAAGATGATTAATATACAGCTCGGGCGCAGTGAAACCTTCTAATGTCTATTTCCACCTACCTTTGAAATGCAGACTGCTACACAGAGGCAGTTAAATGTCCTGGTTTAATCTCTTACATGGTTACCAAATGGAAAGGAAGAACAGTGAGAAATTCAGCAAACCAAAGGCTTAGCAAGAGGATTCAGGCACTTCGAAACAGCCTCTTCTCACGTACAATATTTGTGCAGGAGAGCAGGAGGGAGGAAGCAGTCCGCTCAGATCTTCAGTTGGTTTAGGACTTGCTCCTATCAGTTTCCGGCAGCTTCTTCTCATATAACAAAATTTGATCCACTTCATAGGTGTGACATCACCAGTTCTGTTTACAGCACAGAGTAAAAGCAAAAAACTGCCTCACCCAGAGATCAGGTTCCTGTCTCAATCTGCAATAACCAAAGTTACCAACTCAAACTAAATCTCTTGACAGCAGGATCTTTTTTATTATTATTAATTTTTGAAGAAGATAGGAATGCTATTTGATTGATTAGCTGCCCAAGTACATCAGAGAACAGAATATAAATAGGATTCACTTGCAAAATGGAGGTAGGATCAGACACATGGAATATGTTGAAAGGGAATTTAATTTTGCTCTGTTTTCAAAAAGTCACAAAACCACACCAGTGAAATTTATAATCTAACTGTCACAGAAATTTGCAATTCAGTAAAGTTGTCAAAAATGTTACATTATGCGTTACGCAGAGATGCGGTTGAGAAATTACCTAAAGATTTGTTTAAGAAACATCAAAGTGGTTAACTTCAATCACATTTTTCCAGGGCTGATATTCTCTTTCATTTTCAGCAGATTTAAGGATCTAACAGTATTATTGGCGAGCATTTATTCATGTAAGGTGGGCTGCAGTCCTCCTAGTTACAGCATGAAGACTTATTCCCTGTATCTCAGTTTACATTCCCATCATTCTGTCTACCCACCAGCATTTTGGAACAAGTATCTATGTGCAGAGAAAGTTATAGCAATAGGAAATGCTAGTCCTCCTATCTAATCACATGGACGTCATGAAGATGAATTCTTGTTTATCCAGATGAGCAGAGGAGGAACCAAGCAAAGCTAGAGCAGCTCAGCGGGATGGCCATGAGGCCCCTCTAATCCTATCTGGAATGTGTCATAGCTAAAACTTATTTGAATGATCTTCCTTTCAACAGGACCATTCACAGCCACTTTGTTTGTGACAGCCTTCCTTGCTTCACACCATCAAAGCCCTAGTCCATCCGTAACATGATGACAGAAGGTCTCACCCTCATTTGACTGTGTTTTGGTTTTGGATAGTTTATTATATCTGGAGCAAGTGAAATTCCCTTGATACTGATGAAAACAGAACCAGGCAGCCTTTGTGAGACACCAGAAGCTTCGCATTTCTATTTAGGGAAAGTCAGACATGGCAATGATCTAGACATCGCAGATATGAAGGAATGAGGCTGGGTTCCTATTTGGTAAATTACAGCATATTAAATATGAGGCTGAGAGTGAAGTTATTTTTAGTAAAATTATGTTCTAATTACTCCAGGCTCTACACATTTTTGTGTCCTTCAAGTCTTTGTGTCCTTGGAAAAAATGCTGGAGAAGATTTTGGGTTATCATGGAGGGTGATGTACTATGCCACAGGAGCATGGTTCGGTAGAGAGGAGCTCTAGGTTTTGTCGCAGGACTGGCATTACATAGAGTGACTCCTCTGGCCTTTTATCCCCATTTGCAAAATAGCACTAGAACCATCTCGTGGGAGCGTAATTATTCCAATGCCAGGGGCTGTACGTACCTTTGTGGCCCCTGAATGGGGGGGGGGTCCTCCAGAAGCACAGAATTTTATTTTAGGTATTATTGCCAATGAATACATTTGTGGCTTCCATTAAAAATCTCTGAAAGACCGTCAGCTTGGAGCGCTTTGAGCTGCGCTGGACATTCACAATGACCTTGTATAGACGTTGTCTTTCAGGTTTAATCTGTATGTGCTGCGTGTGCACACGCGACATGTGCTGCTGTATGTGCTGCTGTCGCCGATGCTCCACAACAGCCGTTCATTTACGTTAGAAAGCAGTTGTGATGTTCTGGATGATGATTTGTTGACTAGTTAATGGTTGTCACTGAACATACTGTATATACATTAGCTTTTCTGTTTTAATGAGGAACAGAACTCTTTAATGTTCCTCTTCTGCCATCTTTTCATTTTTAATATGCAATTAAAAAATGACAAATGCAACCCTCAAAAGAGGTTGGACTAAAAGATCTCTAGGTCTTTTCCAACCTCAGCTACTCTGTGACTCTGCAAAAATATCCTGGAGTCTTTAAGCAGCATTAGGGTGGGTTATTATCACCTGTGCATAAGCAGCTAGCCGAGTCACCAGCACAGCCAGTAACACCAAAAAGACCATAGTGAGATGCTTTTACCTCACGCTGCAGCAGAAATGCCTTCACTCTGTTGCAAAATGTGAATGTCAGAGCTCACCGAGTGCTGTTTCAGATAGAGGTTTGTTCCATGTAGCTTGTGCAAATTTCTCCTGAAAAGCAGGTATCAAAAGCCATTATCTGGCTACGCTTCAGCTGGTTCCCAGTCTTCCTGAGCCTTACTCAACACCAGCACACTGAATGTGCTTTTCTGTAAAGGACCAGAAGAAAATTCCACATTGCCATCAAAAAGTGCACAAGGTTAAGGCTTAGATACGGTCATCTCTCTGCTGCCAGAAGAGCGCTGGGGCAGCGTACGCACCTGCTGCTACCTACCCTCTCAAGCCCTTGGACTAGTATTGCTTACCATAGCAGCAGTGGAGGTAGAAGTTGCGGTCTGCATCCATAAGTTTAGGCTGTTGTTTTTCAGTTCGCATGGCTGATGTGTGACATCCTACTCAGAAAAACCAAAAAAGATCTCCCCCTCTTCCCTGCTGTTTAACACAGACCCTTTCTGTTAGGTAAGAGAGAAGTCTGTGACACACACACTTCGGTTTAGTGGAAGTTATCTTGGTTGTTTCTTACTGAACTTTTATCATGCTGCAACTTTATTTCAACATGATCATCTCGGTTTCACAGAGCTCGTTTTCTTCTGAATAACAAGCCCGAACAAAACTTTCCACTATATCTGTTAAACAAAATTGCTGGTGTCTGATTCAAAACAGCTTGGCCAGCATCCCATAGCCTAATAGAATATGTGCAATCTTGTGTTGGAAGCCACCTTTAGCTAAGGTCGTAGCACTGATTGCTTGCCTGAGTGTCAGAATGAATCTTTCCACTAAAGTACTTCCAGCCGAGTAGCAGGGAGGTGATGTGATGTGTCTGATACCATTTCTTTTAACGAACAACAGGCGCTCTTTCAATGTGAATTGAGTTCCATTGTCACTTAGAATTTGTCCAGGAACTTGAAAACAAGAGTCTTAACACTTCTAGTATCTGTGCTGAAGTAATTTACACAAAGTATTGCAAGCCATTTCTACCAAAGCTAAGAAAATAAAACTCATGAAAAGTGAAGGAAAGGTTTTCTGGATTCTACCTGCTATGAGGTAGCTGACTGTTCCCACTAAAGAGTAGATTGTGTTTGTGGATAATCTTGACGTTGCATTGCCGTTACCAACCATGATTACCCCACAGACTACCTGGCCAGCATTTAGTTAGCAAACAGTCCTCACATGCTTTTTGGAGCACATGGGACCTGGGTTTTGCAAGGAAAACTATTCCATAACCACCACGTTCAGCAACTTTGAAAGTTAAGTTACTAGTTCATTCTGAACAAGGGAAGCTGGAAAGAGTTTTTCAGATGTATGGCTCTACCCATCCGTTGCCACAGCACTCACTTCATTGAGAGCTTTGCCCTGTACCATGACATATATCTGGCAGGAGGTCCGTAGGACATACCAGTCATGTTTCCCTTGCAATATCCTCCTGCAATAGATGGCAGGCATGACAAACATCCTGCATTTACACGTTGACTAGTACTTTCTGATTTGATCGACTGGCCATGAACCTGTCCATTGCTACAAATGGGCTGAAAACATTCACCTTCTGGGGTGACAGAATGACCTGTAAATGGTTATTTTCCATAAAGGCAGGCAAACCCCACATGACTTTTAACCTCTCGAGGAAGGAGCTATGCTCAAAACGATGGTGAGAATCAAAGCTTAGCAAAAGGCATGCAAGCTTTTCACTGTGATGGGCCATTACGCTGAATCTGCCCACTTCTACTCTGCAGACTGGGAAATACACAACAAAAGCATCAGAAATAGCGTGGTGAGTAAGACTAGGGAAGCGATCACCCCTCTGTACTCGGCACTGCAGAGGCTGCACCTCAAATACTGTGTTCAGTTTCAGGCCCCTTGCTATAAGAAAGAGACACTGAGGTGCTGGAGGGTGTCCAAAGAAGGGCAACAAAGCTGATGAAAGGTACAGGAAACAAGTCATACGAGGAGCAGTTGAGGAAATTTGGATTGTTTAGCCTGAAGAGCGGAGACTCAGGAATGACCTTATTGCTCTCTACAAACCTCTGAAAGGAGGTTGTTGATCTCTCTCAATTAACAAGTGATGTGCAAGAGAAAATGGCCTCAAGCTGCACCAGGCTCTCCTGTTTAGATTGGACTTTAGGAGAAATTCTTCACAGAAAGGGTTGCAAAGCACTGGAAGATGCTGCCTAGGGAAGTGATTGAGTCCCCATCCCTGGAGGGATTTAAAAGCTATGTAGATGTGGTGCTTAGGGACATAATTTAGTGATGGACTTGGCAGCGCTGGGTTAACAGCTGGATTCAATGATCTTAGAGGTTCTTTCCAACCAAAATGATTCTATGATTCGGTGATTCTAAGGCACATTGCAAGAGGTGACAATCTCTTCAGCTGTCAGCCCATTTGCTTTAGCAAATGAGTTAGTGCACTAGAGAGGGGGTAAAGGACTAACCAGTTCACTCGGGGAATGGAGCCCTGCTGCTTTGATGATGAGTAATCCATAGTACGAAATGACTTTTCGAGAAATGAGCGTAATTGTGAGACATTTTGCAGTTGTAATGCCTCACGGATAGATTTCCATTTGCATATTACACACTAACCAGTCCCTTGGGCATCATTTAACTCTCTCCACATAGGCAATGCTCTGTCAGTTTTCATTACCCAGCTGCCTGTACTGGAATTGTTCTGTTTTCCCTCCCAAAACTGTGTGCGAAAGCAGAAATGTTCTGCATTCACAACTGGCTTTAGGGAATGGGCATTTTTGTCAAATATCTATGAATTCAGAAAGTATTTCGCCTACCAATTTAACAGGAGCTGCTGTGTGACACAGTAAACCTTGTACTTTATACTTAGTGAGAGCTGTTCGTTTCTGCTCTTTGAAGCTATCATCGGTAAATGTTCCAGGCTTTTGATATGTGCCACAGAGTCCTCAGCAGAGACACGGACACACAGGCTAAACTTTTCTTTCTGAGTACGATGAGTCCCAGTGTTTCCAGCTGCTGTTCTCATTCCATTTCTGCAAGCCTCATCATCTCTCCCTGTTCCTCTGCAGTTGTGGGCCAGTATGACCAAGCCTTAATGCGTCTGTCCGTAATTTTCTGTATAGCATCGGGAAGTCTCAGAGGCACAGCCAGACTCCAAAAGGACAACAGTTATTATACAAAAGCACACAAGGCTTTAGTACTTGCGCATCTACTTTGTGTCAAGTGTTTTCTGGCTCCTTTAAATTGGAGAGGTACAAGAGTTACAGAAGTTAATAACTGGAAAGTTATAGCTAACGGTGACCTCCTTTTGCTTCAAACTGGTGTGCCTGCACATTTGTAAGTAATGGACTGTTGGCTGATTCGCACTAGTCAAGTTGGCTCAGACACGCATTTTGCCTCTCACTGGAGCTAAGCAGCCTCCCTTGCTGCCCTGGGATCAACCTGCCTTCCCTGCTGATAAAGTGGTGCCCTCGGGGGAAGGAAAAAGGAGTGTTTTACCATCCCCATCAGACCAAAGCATCCCCTTCAGACATCCGTGTCTTTCTTCTGTAAACCGTTCAGCCAGGTCTGGTGAAGAGCATTATCAAGCTGTGCGGTCAAAAGCTGTGCAGTGAGGAAACACACACAAGCCTGTCAGTATCCAAATGTCTCAGATGACTTCCATGGGGCAACGCTTTTGTAGGGATGTGCTGGAAATCACCAAGCTCAGGGAGGGGACAATGCTTAGGGGGAAAGGTCATATCCAGGCTCTCCAGCCCGTGCACTGCCCTGAGTTCTTTATCATCCCCAGCACGATTACGTGGCTAAACTGGAAGCCTCTCAGGAAAAGGGAGGTGGTGAACCTGCCCACACGCAGTTACAGTGCTGCAGGACTAGCAGTGTGTGCCTTCTCCATCCTACCTGCTGGGGCCAGGGATTTAGGCAGCACAGAGCAAGACCTCTCCTGCAGAGCCAGCCGTAAAAGATTAGCCACAGGAAGAGAGGGTCGATAGCAGTTTCAAGCCATATTTCACTCTTTTTTGCTACTAACGCTGGAGGGGATTTAGCTGGATGAGGATGCCAAAAGGCTCATTTCGGGTATTTGAGGAAAGAAGGGTGAGACACCAGCCTTTTCTGTAACACACCCACGCTCCTCTCACTGTGCCTGGGGGGGCTGCACCAGGCAGCTTGCCCCATGCAGAGGGAGAGTTCAGCACCACTTCTAATGGGTGCACCAGGCTCAGCAACTGGAGATCACCACCCTTACCTAACCACACGCACTTTGGAAAAATTACTGACTTAATGATACCAGAACCAAAGGAGGTTGTGCTTTTCCACTTTTAAGACAAAGCAAATGGCCAGCCGTGAGTCAAATGGGCTGGGGTAGGCTCCTCTTAGTTTTGGGGATAAAACACACAACTTTGATGCGAGCAGCAAATGGTGAAAAGCACAAAGCCAAATACGACTGCCTCAAACTTCATCATCTGCCTGCCACAGATTATTTTTGCAGAATAGCAGCGGGTCACTCACTCTCTCACACAGTAAGAATTACCTGGCAGCAGAATTATCATTGATTTCATACAATTGATTTCTCAGCCCAACAGTAACATACTAAATCTTTAAAGGAACAAACTGTCATGACAGGAGAAAGTAAATTATTGCAGCAGCCCATTGCTTTAAAGACCAAAAAACCTTTCAGAGATGCGAGTTTTTCACTCCCTGATGGTGAAAAGGGACTTTTTAGTTCCTTAGTGTTTTCTGAGCAGTTATTTTATGGGTTTCAAACCTCCATATTGCCAAAGCAGAATTCTTCATTAAAAAGATCTTGCATAAGATTGTCTATAAATTGAACCAAAGGAGATTATAAATACTAAAATACACAACGAAATAGCACTGACTGCGAAACAAGCTGATGGGGAATTCAAACTATGATTGTTTTTCTATTCTTATCTTACCTCGTTACAAGCCAGAGTTTCTGTTTACCCTGGAGAGACGTGTTTCTGGTTTTGCATGCTCACTGTGCACTCCCAGTCTGTCCACTCATCCCGATACTGCCAGGGCTCTCAGCAGACTTGCTTCTCATGGTCCACTTGAACGGAAATGTTCCACAGCCACACTTGTGGCCTGTTCCTGGGGCTTTTTCCTCTGGAGTTCATCAGAACAGTATTTGGCAAAGACAGCTGCCTGGAATTTATCCTTTCACCTCTCCGGTCCTGGAGTCCGCTCAGTCCTTTAGCTTAAATTAACACATACCCCCTGGTAAAATGTATTTCATTGGCAGGATACGAGGCAAGAGGAGCATGTAGTGCCATGGCCCCTCATGGTATTCTCCTGGGAGCTCGATTTGCCCTGTCCGTGCAGCTTGTTGACAGCGTAGGTGGCAGGAAGGCTGAGGCCATACCCAGCTGCTGCAATATTAACATCTGTAACCTGGAGCTCTCTGGGCACTCCAGCTCTGCGCGTGGGTTTACACAACGTCGATTTACCAAAAAGGACTCAGTAATGTCCCCACACCCCTGTGCTGTGATGGAGGGATACGTCTCACATACCTGCTATGTATGCTCCCAGTGATCTCAGAGCATACACATTGCTGAGTGTTGAACTGAACCCCAGAGCTTTCAGAGCTCAGGAACAGCGTAACTGCCAGGAAAAGAGAACTGGCTTACCTGTTACTCAGCTCTTTTAGAACCTCATCCCATATGCTTCAGCTCATGGTCCTACCTCATTGCTACTGGCCCTCCTGAGAGGCAGCTCATCTGAGTCTTCTGGCTGAAGAGTAGACTCTTGCCCCTCATGCCAGCCCTTGCTGTCTTCACTTGTTCTGCCTCCTCTGGTCACCATCATCTTTTTCTACGTAAAAAGCCATCTCTTTTCTCCATGTCATTGATGTCTGCTCTCCTTCAAATTGTTTCACTGGAGTTCCCCATCCTGAGAGCCACCTCACAATCATTCTACCTGTTCCCCTCCTCTATGGCTCAGGAGATGATATGAGTTCTGGGTGGTTTTCATGTTTGTCCTTCCACAAGACCAAACTTGTAGCATCTGCGTGGTGTCCTCTGTACTCTTCCTTGCTCTACAGTTGCTCTCACCATTAACACATGGCTGATTTGCAGGCCACGGAAACACTCCCCTTCCACACCCACAGCACAGTCTGCTTATGGAAATCTCTACTGCTCTTCCAGTTTCTTCTGTTGAGTCTTCCTACTTTGTGAATGGAATTTTTTAACCTTTGGATTAAAGTTTCCCACCCCTTGATGACCAAATTAATTCCGAAACTCTTTGAAGTATGTTTTGATCATAACAAAATACTGTTTCTTCAATGTTACGTACTCACCATTTATACAGACCTATTTAATATAACAACCTTGTTCCCTCCTCACATTAGAAGTTCTGAGTAGAAGAGTTAACCAAAATTTAATTTTCTCTAAGTATCATATGAATGATCCTGAACTCCATAGAGTTCAGATACAACGATACTGAGGAAGGAGGAGGAGGAGGAGAAGGAGAAGGAGGAGGAGGAGGAGGAGGAGGAGGAGGAAGAGAAAGGGGACATGAACAGTATTTCTGATTAAATAAATTCCTATAATGGGAGATTTGCTATGACTTGAGTTTATTAAAAAATGTTTATTATTTTTACATCCATTGTTATCTAAGAAAAGTGGAAGTGTGTTGCACATAGACTTCATTTTGAGTTTTTCTGAAACACTGGAAAAAATTGTTGTTAACTCGTCAAGTTCATTGAGTGTCTTCCACATGTGCATGCTTCTGGATGCAGCAACATCACTGGAAGGTTCTTATACTAGTGATGGTTACAACATGCTCATGTACTCCCTGTACTGCCAACTGTGGATTGAAATAAACCAGATTAAAATGAACCCTGACTAAGGGAAAATTGTTTTGCGAATGTCTCAATCAACCTCCAGCCTCAGCCCTACAGATCTCTGCAGCTGAACAGAGATTTCAGCTTGTTGGGAAGCCTAGCAAACTCTCACCAAGGGAGCAGAAAGAGTGCTAACCTATATTCCCCCTGCCAGCATTAACTAATTGATCCAGATGTCTGCACCAAGAGCATGACTTACCTTTGTACATGAAACAGGGAGATGGGGTCGTGAGGGAGGGAAGGGGAAAGGGCTCCTTGCTCATGATGAATACTGTCACAGCTGGTAGATGCTGCTTTGATTTCCCTGTGCATGCATGTCTTACGGGGCCAGTGCTGCCCTATCCATCAGTCATCAAGGCTGGTACCACATGGGGTTGAGTGCACAGGCTTGAGTGGAGCACTGCCCTCAGGGAACACGAGCACAGGGCCAGCCATGGGGCACAGGTTTCTCTCAGTCTCACATCTCATGGTGGGATGACTTGAAAAACAGATAGGTGGGTGTAACAGAGGAAGACAAGCTTGAGGAGCTATGCCATAAGCACAGATTGTAGAAGTTTGACACTGTACATAAAGGGATACAGATGAAATCTAAACCTATAGGGTTTGTGAGCCTTGGAATTTGCAGCAGTCCCCAGGCAGGGTGAGATCAAACCTTGTGCCACTGCATAGGAGGATGGAAATGATCTCACTATTTAAGGTGCTTCAGCCAAATGACACTTTCGTGCCAGTTAACAGAACTGCTTGGGTTTAGGATTTGACCAGCACTCCAAAGGCAAGCAATATAATCTATGGAAAATAAAAAGCTTTTGACTGACTAATCGGATACTCTTAATGAGATTTTAAATTTAATTGACCATTGCGAGAATTCTTCTGCTATGAAATTTACCCTGGATTTAATGCTGTGCTCACAAAAGCCTAACATCACAGGGGGAGTAACAAAATGATACACACTGCAGCAACTGAAAAAGAATTGAGAGGAAACACTGAAGAGACAGAGGTGCAGGAGAGATGCAGGAGGAACAAAGTGGACTTCTGCTGTCGTTCTCTTTCTGTTGACTACAGATGAATCCTAGGAAATTATCTTGCTGTGCCAACACCCTTGTGAATACTCTGAGGTAGTGAGATACAATTACACAATACAAGTTATGCAAATACAAAGTCACGCCTCTTAGGCAAAAAAATGAGGAACTGCTATGCTGAGGAGAGGGGATCCTGAAGGACTTCTCCAGTGAACAAGCAAGCCAACAGAACTTGCACAGTGCGATGTGCTGGCCAGGCCCATCAACCGGCTTCCGTAATGCCTACAGAGGGGAGTACTGAGTAGGGGCTAGGGAAGTTATCGCATCTCCCTCGGTGTACTCAAATGCCAGATCTGGTTTGGCATTCACATTCAAAACACTAGAAAATCAGACATGGTTGGAGAGAAGCACCACAAGAATTGCGCTCGTAATGGGAACGTATCAACAGAGGAGGCAGGGTCTTAATTAGTAGGAAATTTCCAAAACCAGGATAAGCTTTAGTTCCTGTTAGAAAGATGCACTCTAGACACCTGCAACCTAAAAAAGCAAACCACCCTCTTACAATAGAAGTCCAGGAGCTGGTCTAAGCAGGTGGGCTACCAACTTTAGTGTCATGCTGAATGATAAACCAGCAGGAAGGACCCATGCAAACCTCCTGCACAACTTCTCACGCAATTGCACTTAACACTGAATGGATAAGCTACATACCGTTAGCCTGTCATAACAGATGTACTTCAGCCACCATTTTCTTTCTGGTTCTAGTCACAGGAAGAGCAAATGGTACTTAAAAAATGGCATAATGGATCATGGCCACCAGTGGGCTGGGGGTCTCCTACCAGCGGGCTGGGGGTCTCCTACCTGAGAGAAAAGTCACTGACCTCTGAAAAATGTGGATAACTTTCCTGAAGGACTGAATAGCACCACCACAGTATCCTTGTGCTTGCACTGGTACCAATAAATGCAAAAGGATATCAAAAGTACGTGCATCCTTAGGAAGAGTATTTTAAACCATTGACTTTATTAAAATACTTAATACACAGTTTGTAGAGGAATGTACTTACATTTTCTGGAAACTCCACTGAAACCAAATTTTAATTATATATTTAACAAATGACAAAACAGTGGATGATTCATGCTGTACACCAAAGAATAGACAAGTTAGGGGTTTTTTATCATCATTATTTTCCTGGCACAGACTCTTCTTTGCTTCTTAGCTTCACTCTCTTGAGTATCTAGCAGCAGAGAAAGGCAGTTTGCATTTCTCACAGCATTAAACCCATCTGGTCCAAGCGAAATTCCATTTGTTTTCATCAGGTTCTTCATTCAACCCCACCCCAGTAGCTTCCTCTTCCACAAAAGCAAAGGCAATTGACCTCTCTAAAAAGCTACAAGTCATAGTGCAAGAAGAGTTCAACAATCAAATGTGAACACGGAGCTCTAAACTTTCTCAGAGTCGTTACTCTTTCGAAATACCCATTTCGAGCTGAGAGTGGAAAAAAAAAAAGACACTGTCAAAATAGAGGAGCCACGACACATTCATGGACTTGGTGGAATGCACATGGAAGACAGCCTGCGGTGCTGCAGCTCTGAAGGAAAAGGTAAACCAGGAGCTAGGTCTCATTGAAATACAAGATGCAAGGGCTGGGAAGGAGAAAGACGGAAATAACCTGGACACATCCTTACGAGAGTGAAATGTCATAACCTCATGGAGAAGGCTGTAATCATACACACTCAACTGCCACAGAACCATGAAGATCAGTGACAAACTGTATGTTATGACTACCTCGATGACAAGCATAATCTGGGGGAAATTATTTATACCGAGTGAAGGAATAATTAACTGTGTGTGTCAATGCAAGATGCACAGCGGCTGCATAGGTTTTCACATCAAATTCATAAGGCTCTCTTCAGAAGATAATTTTGCAACCTTGCATAGGTGATTATTATATCTTTTCTATAGATAATAGGCAGAAACTATGTACAGTTGAAGAAAAGAACTTTGATGAACGCGATTTTTTTCCCCTCAAGTTTTAGCATAGTATAAAAAGTAACTTAAATAACTCCTTCGGTTCTCTAAAACGCATATGGAATATCCCAGAAAGAGACGCCAGGAATGCCACCTAAATGATGCCGTGTGCATTTATACAACAGGTTGAAACAACCAGAGAAGCCACCACAAAGCATAGTTGCAAAGTTTCCATATAGAAAAAAACCTGCAGGAGATAAGTTTTGCTTACAAACATTGTAACTCATTTAAACAGAAATGCATTTTAGTTATAACAAATTAATGAGTTTCACTAATCAGACTGCTGAACGAATGGGTGACTCGCACATTAAGTAAACTATGGAAAGAGCCAATTCAATCCCTGCTTGATAAATGTACGGTAAACTTTATAAACTGCATTTGGTTTCCAATTAATCCCAGGCTCAGAACAACTCCTGATTAGACAACCAGAACGCGGTTTCTCAAAATTAATACTATGAACATCTGCCAGTGTGCTGCAACAAGAGCCATCAGGGCATTCAGGCGCTTCTTCATTTGGTATGAGAGAAAGTTGGCCAGTGGATGAGCATGGTGCCACAGGACAGCCAACCCCACCTCTGACAGCGAGCGCCCTGTTCCTTGAGACAATCATCGCCCCCACACCTCCAAATGGCTTATTTTTGCCCTGCAGTTACTTAAACCAGGAGACTTTCTGTCTGAAACGGCTCTCTTCCACTGAAACTACCTTCTCTTCTACACAGGAGTTGTCTGCCATTTCTTTTGTCATTTTGCGCCTGGATCTAAGCCATGACGATTAGCGCTGCTTATTAATCTTGAGTTATCACAGTGATGTGTACTTTTCAGTAATATTGACAATGGTATCACTGTGGAGAACTAAGCCCTGTACTAGAAACAGTCTCTTAACAGAGACCTTAATACCAAGGATTTGGTGTATTCCTTATCTACAGATAAACTTAAAAAGGCAAAGCTAAAATCAGCTCACTATGAATTTGGTGGTTTAGGATCAAATACGGGGAAAACCAAACACCCAGTACATTTCCTTTCAAAGGGATGCTATTTACAAGAAGAATTCAGTTTTAAATATTTCAAGAACAAAAGCCCAGCTAATCTTTAAAGTAGTGAAATCTAAGGTGGCTTAGTTTTCAAACAACAACAGAGCACAAACAACATTGCTGTTTGCTGTTAAACACAAGTCTCAGAAATGCAGGGAAACCATGACCAGTTATACAATGAGTGACAAATTGCAACCAGTTGAATGACAATAATAAAAAAAACCACTTCTGCTTTTTTCTTTTTTTTTTACCCACAGCCTTTTAAAGGTACAGCATTCCAACGTTTTCTCAGTTCCAGATTGCTGACATTATAAATTAAAGGTGAAAAGAGATCCGTATATAAACAAGGCAGCTTTCCGTTGACTTCATTGTACTGTTCGTGTCTAAACGTTTGGAAATTTCACCTTCAAATACCATAAGGTAAGGTTGAATTTATCAGTTACAAAACAATGTCCAGTTGTATGTGGAATTTGAAAAAAAAAAGCCAAAACAAACAACAAAAACTCAAAAGCCACACCCAAGTATTTACAGCAGTTAGTTTTTTCCAGCTTTCACACTTGTGTTTCACCTTCTGCAGAACTGTAAACACTCTATCCGCTGAGATCCAGGGCTTATGTTATGGTACGCGGCCTTTTGGGTGGTGGGGGCGGCATGAGTTCAGTGTCAGGATCGAGGTGATGTTTCCGCGTCTGTCCTTGAGAAGCTGCTGTACATCTGTCAATGAACTCAAACAGCATCTCCTTTGTGACTGGATTCTGGATGCTGTTGCATACAGCTGGGAACAAAGAATGCAGTCTCAAGTTACTAAACCGATTTGTTGGAGTCAGCACTTCAATAATTTAATCCCTTCTTTGCAAAATAAATAACACAATTTGGCTCAAGTATTCAGCTTTAAACGCGGACTTTGCCGAGATGGTTGTGTCAGGAGTCAAGTGTTTGTGCTTTGCTCGTGCAGAGAGCAAAGCAGCGCAGTGGGCCCCTGCACCTCACGGGAATCGCTCTTTTCAGAACAAACAAAAGGCATCCGTGTGTAGCCTTCACAAGACTACTATCAAAATGACAAGAACTGACATTCCGTTGAGGCAACCAACAACGATGAAGGCCTTTTGAGACACGGCTTTAAAACATTCGTCAGATCCAAGTAGCTAGAAACAAGGATGGCTTAGTATTGAAAATTGTTGTATTAAGGTTACTAGTGTTTGCACCAGTACTTTTTTTTTTTAACCTGTATACTTTGATGTGGCTGGAAGAGTTGACACCAAGCAGGCGACATGTCTGGCACACTAGACCACATGACGGAGGAAAGGCCACAGTGCTGCGTGGTGGCCAAGGCATGTACAAGCAGACTTGGATTACTTAGCATGACTCCTCAGGTCATAGATTGTGATTAATGGCCCACAGGGTTTTATGGAACAAATGAAAAGGCTTATTCCTCTTAAAACAAATAAAATATTTTAAATAATTTTCCCATGTAACTGCATACTCCTCTAATTAATCCTCCTGAGACACTTAGGGAGGAGGGGAAGAAAAAAAAAAAAGAGCAAGAAACGAAGTAGGAACCCTGTGACCATCTTGGAAGGAAGTACAAAATGACTAGAGGGTAATTTACAGAATGTAAGGATTGGCCACAGTATGGATGCCATTTCCATGTAAACCATCTATTGACCCCCTAGAGTATTAAATAACATTAAGACTCCTTCAGATGTACTTGCAATATAGCATTGCTATGAATAACAATGACCCTTAAAAACACTCCTTTCCTGCAGAATCCCAGAACCATTCAAAGCATTACTTTACAATTACTAAAAAACCTTCCTAACATTACTTTTTTTATTACCTCATTTATTTTTGGCGAAAAGGTGCTTTAAAAGTTCCAGTGTATGTGACTTTCGCAGTTGGAAAGCACTATTATTATCATCAGTAGTTAAGGAATAGAATTTGTGCCACAGGCAGTTGGTATAACTCTATATCAACTTTTAAGGGCTGCCCTGGCTTAGTCGCTCAAAAAAGCCCACCTCTTTTCCATTTGAAAGGTATTAAAGTTCAAAAGCAAGATGGAGATGTATTTATCTTGTTACTATTTTGACCATGGTGAAAAAAAAATGGGACAACAGAAATCTCAAATGAGAAAATACAACTTCTGGAGATTTCGAAAAATGGTGAAAAGTGAAAATTTAAAGCCAAAAGAAAACTTTCTGTTCTGCAGATTCCCATGGAAAAATTGAAATATTTCTTACAACACGGCTCTTCTGTGGCATATAATTTTCTTTTAATTTTTATTTTTAGGAAGTTCATTGGGTTTTCGTGAAAAAAAGAGTCAGGTTAATATAACTGCTCTCCAAACAGAGAAAATGAGTAGAGAAAAAGGGCAGCTACATGTGCTCTTAAGAATAAAGGAAAGAAGAACATGCTAATCCTCAAAGAAGAGAAAAATCCAAGGAAAACGAACTATTGAAACAGTAAAGTGAAACAGAAAGAGAAATTTGAGTCATGGTGACAGAGATGTCATTTTACTTGCATGACTTTTGTGGCCCATTCCTCTTTCCCAACAGGACTGCTCTGCAAGTATTTCAGCTACATTCCGTGCTAGTCCCCTAAATTGCCTAAGTTCCCAACAGATTTATTACCTCCTGGTGAAATGGGCACATTTTGTTTGTTCAAGAAAGTCTACTCACTGCTCAGGCAGAAATACAAACAGAATGGTTTGGAGAAAATCCTGTATCACCTATGCATGCCCTAGCAAATAGAACAGTCTCTGATACGATTAAACTTCATTTTGGCACTTAACAAAAGTCAGTATCAAGAAGACTATTGTTATTCAGCCTTGCACACTTCTATTCAAACCCTTGTGTTTCTCCTGAAAGTAAACAACATCATTTAATTTACAATACTTGGCAAAATGTTTTTTGGTAGAACAACATTAAAGCCTCACAATTCTGCTGGGATATACTCCCACTTTTCATTTGCTTCCCTTTTCATTGTCTGTATGACTGTAGTAGAAAGTTAAGATGACATTTTATTCTTTTAATTTTCTAGCCCATCTGCCAAGTAGTGATTTTGGCGTTTTGAATAGAGGTGAAATTATAATGGATTTTTTTGTTCAACAAAATCAACTCATAGCATGCCAGTTTGCATTACGTCCCGACAAGGCAATGCAACGCTGGAATCTGATGTTAGTTAGTTCGCTGCTGCTGCATTGCTATTGTAAACAAAAACTTTCTTGGGTCCCGCTTAAAAGGCATGCTCTGCCATTTGAAGCCTCTTTGAGCAAGTGTTTGCAGTTCTACAATAACTTAGGCACTTGCTTCTGAATTATGTGAAAAAACCTGCATCGGATTATCTGTTTTACTGACTACACCAAATAACCCTGAAGTCAAAGGATTCACGCTATATAAAAGCTAAACATGACATAAGCATTTGCAAGACGAGGTATTACTACAATAAGTCAGAGAAGCCAGGACTCAAACTAGAAATGGGAACACAGAGTGCCTTTCCTCCTTAAACTAGAACAGACTTAATTGAAAAGTGAAAATCACTGAACAGAATTGTTCTGTTCTAACCCAAACCAGGACATTCAGAGTAAAAAGAAATAAAAATAAAATATGAGCCTGTAAAACTTGTAAAGCAAATTATGCTACTCACCCATGGCAGTGCTGTAGGCATTTGGAAAGCTTTTGTCTACTCTCTGTCTCATGAAGACCCAGCTGTTGTTCTCAAACTTGCACTCTATAATTTTATTGTCGTATTGTTTCAGTTCTTTTGTCACCTGTTTTAAAAAATTGTTTGGGATAAACATATTGTAATTCACATTTTTTCCTTTCTTTCAGGGATAAATAATAGAAGATCAAAAGCTGCCCTGCATTTTTCAGCACCATGCCTCCATCCTACACAGAAATCCTGCACAGACCACATCACCATTATACATATGCTCAGCTACTCAACATTTTAAAAATACTTTTCAAATCTGCTGTCAATATACAGCAATTATATTATGCTAAAACATCAGCAGCTCTAACAGAGGGGGGGAAAAAAGTCATTTCTGGCCCAAATGCAAATAGGTTTCCATGGGAATAAACTGCTTCCAGTGTAAGTGCTACTGCCAGCCTAAGTGCACAAAACGTATTATCCACGTTTCGGCAACCTTCTTTTTTGAAGGTCTCAAAGCCAAATGTCAGATTTCAATACCAGCAAGAGCTTATGGAAAATCATTCCACTCTTCACACGACTGGGGATTTTTCTTTATTTTCTTCATTTGTCTTTAAAAATAAATATTGTAACTTCCAAATAATACAAGATTTCAAATCACATATGTTCTAAACCTCCTTCAGGCCACTCTCAATTGATTCGTAGATTTGTCAGCAGCCAATATCCTGAGCTATTTGTCTCCGTATTTGGCAACGCAGAGTGGTTCGGAAACGTAGTTTATATGCATTGGACTTCCTAGTTGTTTTGGCTACTTCATCCTATGCATCCTAATCTAGGATACAATGCAAAATTTTCAAGTAACCATGGTAACCTGAGAACCTTATCTAACGCTTTATCAGTTTTACCCATATACTTCACTTTGTTCCTACGGGCCTATTCAGAAGTCGAAAGCTGTATTTAACTGCTAGCGGCGTATAGTTTCCTACAGTTCACCAACAAAAAGCTGTATGAGGTAATGTAGCTCCTTGGGTCCAGGACCTTACGCATAAGCGCTCTCATAAAAAGGGACTGGTTATTGCAATTCATTAGCATAATTTTTCACCCCTGTTGTCTACTTGCTCCTGAGCGGTGACATGGGAATTTACTACTGTCAGAGGGATGCAGGTTTGAAAAAGGCCATAACTGTCTCCAGACAGCTTAATAGTGCGTACAGTGGAAAAGCCCGTGAACCTCTTTTCCATTAATTCCCAGATAGAGGCAATTAATTCTTGAAAGGTCCTGAGAATGAACTGAATCCTCCCACAATGCGCGGTACAGGATTTACCCTTAATTTGATAAGCAGAATCCTAACATTTTTCTTGGTATTTACCCTGAATACTTGTGATTATTCCCAGAGAGGGAGCTCTGTGATTTTACTTGTCAAGGGAACATGGCACTATAAGACAATTTTTATTAAACTTGCTTAGAACTGAGGTCTGTCCTGCTGCAGAATTGACAAGAGTCAAAGCCAAGTCTTCACGTCACACGTTATTCCTTCATTCATTCCATCACCTGCAAAGAGCCTTTTTCCTAAAATCATTACAATCCTTCAGCAAAGTTTGCATCTGCTGCTGATCACTCGGCTGACATCAACCGATTGCCCAGATCAGCAACCTACTCCTTTGCAGAATGCTCTCTGTGCAGCACGACACTTCCTTCCATCTGCTTGCAAAAGCTGCATACAGCCCAGAAGTTTGACTGATATGGATTTGCGGACATATTTCTGTTCCATTAAGTGCATGCAGGAAAGCACAACATCCTCTTCTAGCACGCTATGGATTGATAAACCCAGGAAGAAACCCTTGGCTGCACAGTGCCTTGGGAAGGTATATTACTTTGAAAACAGCTGCAGAGTGGAAGCGGGGGCAGCAGCAGGTAGGACCGTGTGTCTGATTTTCTGCCAAAGCAGGGAAATGTTAGAAGGATTGTCTGCTAGAGAAAGAAATGTATAACACTGCAGGCAATGACTTCAACTAACCAACCATCTCATAAGGCTTTCTCATGATTTATCATTCTTCTAGAGTTCAGATGCTCAATACAGCAATAAATTAGATGGCAGCTTTATCTGACTAGCAATTAAGCGGCATTATAAACTATCTAGATACCTGCTTGGCCATTCATTAGCAATTTAGAAGGAATCTTTCCACAAAGTACGAACACCTGCCAAAGCACTGGCTTAAATGAATTTTCTCATTAGAAAATCAGTGATCACAGCCTTTAACAATTGCAAGTTGTAATTATTTTACACAGGAAGAAATACAGCACCTACTCTCTCTATACTTTGGTGTCTTCAGTCTTGTAAAAGTACTTACTGTAATACTAATGAACATTTTAGGAACTGCTAGGCATTGGATCAAGACTACAAATACTCTGAGCAAAACATACTTTCCAGCATTAAAAATACTCTTCTACTATTGCACCTTATAGCAGACTTCTAAATGGGTATTGTTTATGCATAGGACTGAACAAACCCATAGTGATCCTTGTATCCATAATTCACACCTTACATCTGCCTATCACTTGCATGCTACTTTCTGGTATTTCAGCTACAAAGTGAGACATGGAAACTGTCAAATTTAACTGTTTCAATTTCCTGCCCTTTGGAAATTCATTCTGAGCTGCTCAGAGTTGTGTCTTCTTGATTCTCCTTTTGCCATATGGGGGTCATCCCTCCTTCTCCACCTGAAAGACTACAGTCCATAGGAGTATCTGACTAACGCGCCACCATTTATCTTCCTTAGAGGTGGCACTTCTAGCCAGTGTTTCACAGAAACAGGAGAAGTGTCTTAGGAATGATGGCAGTTCTCAGCCAAAACACTTACCCTCAGCAGCAGCAACGTTTTTGGTAGAGTGCCAACGCTTCTGCTCCACTGCTGATAAAATGCCTTGAACCACTATTCAGCAGTTTTGAGATGGAAACTCCCACCACAATAAGACTCCA
>WEIS01090938.1:0-12605 GCA_013389965.1 Todus mexicanus
GCAGACAGCAATAAGACCTCCTTGGAGCCATCTCTGCTTCAGTCTCAACAAACGCAGTCCTTAGCCTCTTTTCCTATATTTCATGCTCCAGCCCCTGACCACCTTGGTGGCCTGTCCATTGACTCTTGCTGGTCTATCAATGCCATTTTTAACTAGGAAGCCAGAAATGATAATCACAAACAAGTCCTTGACAAAAGGAATTAGCCAATAAGGAATAATGAAATTTTATGAGGAACTTTGGGTCCCTGTGTTAAAATTTTCTTTAGCCTTAGTGAGGACATACTCAGAAATAAGATCTTTACAGGTTAAGATGAATCTTTGTCACTTTGGAGTACAGACTTTCAAGAAACACCAACCTTACCCACCAATTCTTGCCAGGAGCTGCAATTAGGACCTTAATATAAAGTTTAATATAAAGACGAATGTAACCCACATCAATTCACTGAAGTTGTTTCTCTAATCCTCTTACTTGAATCAGTCCTTCTTCCTCAGGAGACACAACATGCACACAGAGCTCCATTATCTCTCTTCTTCCAAGCTGAAGTGAGGTAACCTATTCACAGATGTACACAGTCTTTTCCAGTCACAAATTTACTGAAGGGTCTAGAAGGGGCCTGATGCAGCATGCATGCTGTGTCTGCTTTTGTAAAGCACAGGTTGATTTTGAAGGGTACTTGTTCAGAAGATGCAGTTTTGACTTTTCTCACTAATACCATTACCATGTACAGCTTACATGCAAGTAGCAAGGTCACTATTATGTGTTGCCTCTTCAGAAACACTAAAGGATGTAGGGATTACCTCTCTGAGAGTCCTGGCACAGCTTGTTGCTGACCAAACATCTCGTTCACCCTTGGTAAACTGTGCTTGTTAGTTCATATTTGGTTTTCGCGACCTTTTCTTTTACACTACGTTCTGTAAATGCTAATGGTTTCACATAGCCTTTGTCCCCTTTGATGTAAAAAACTCTCTCTGTTGAAATATTTTTCTTTTTAATTTTAAGGGCACTTTTAAAGGTTTCTCCTGAGGCACTCTAGACCACAGCAGTGCCTCAGGACAGCTCTAAGCTCTCTGTTTCCCTTTATGAATCCAACAAAATGGGATTTTGATTCTAATTTAAAAGCTTAAGCTACCAGTAACAAACAATTACCTATCATGGCTCCCATTTCAGGATGAAGTATGCTTGACACAGCTTAAAAAAAATGGTGCCTATTTCTTGCCCAATATATCTATTTTTATCTTTGTTTTCATTTTAAGATAGTTTGTTTCTCCAGTAGAAAAGATGGTTTCATCTGAGATAACACAGACAGAACTAGTTTCTATTTTTCTTTTTTATCATTTGCCAGCCATAGTCAGTAATTCCAGGGCTGCTTTCTGCATTGATCCCATATCTATTGGGAATTTTCTGTGTACTTGTATTCAAAGGCTGTCTGGCAGATTCAGTATGACTTTTGCCTTTTTTTGTTTTCCCTTTTTTCTTTCTTTTCTGGCATTAAGAGAAAGGCAGCTTCACTTTAGTTCTCAGTGTGGTGATTTTAATTGCTAGCACCTCAGGTAGCATGAGGTCAGACCCAATGGGTAACCAGAGTGGTTTGACATTTGTGAAGGAGCAGAGATGGCAATTACTTTGTTCACAAAATCAGAGCAGCATGTTTTCCACTGCCTTGGAGGCTTTCTGGGATTTTAAATGCAGAACAACTAATGTAATGTTTTATTAGATTTATCACTGCATCTAACCATCACTAATAAGCAATGGTGTATGGCAAATCTAGGGTCTTGCTGTGGTTTGTATCATGGAGCTCTCATGTGGTGGGGGTTTAGGACCCTGGCGTCATGGAGAAATTTTGCTGATTTTACCCAAATATCTCTTAGAACATGTCCATTGAGGGAGGAAAAAAGAAGCAATCTATATGAACCATTTGTCAAGTATGTGGGAAGAAATGGAGAGAAGAGCACAATTAGGAGCTTCTCAGGTCTCTTTCCTACCCTGTGATGTACTGACACTAAACAAGTTTTGTGACAGATACATAAGACCGTGAAGATGACTTTGTGTAAAGGGGAGACAGATGAGCCCACGACAGCTGTAAATGGCAAAGAATGACACCCTGCACTTAATGTCTCCTAGTGACTATGCATAACACCCCCCCAATTATACAGAGTCTTCCTGATAACCTTTTCAACAGCAAACTTTGGGGCATCTGGAGTGCTCTGGAAGATGATTAAATCTTCATTGTTAACAAAACATAACTGAGTTATGTGTTTGCTGGCTACCTTGTCTAACTGCTGTGCAGAAAAGCACACACTCATGCCCACTAGCATGCTGTAGACGAGGCTGTATTATGTAAATTACTATCAATGTATCATTTACATTGAAGAAAAAAACCCCACAAACTAATAAATTATCTGTCTGGGACCTTCTTTCCCTTTCAACTATGCCTTGTTACACTGATGAAATGAAGTCCTACTGCTAACTATGTGGCAGTGCTGAGTACCTAAAAAGCCTTCGGCTTTGGAAATGAGTTAGATCAAGGAAGAATCTGGCTTAATGTTTGGAAAAGGAGAAAAGACTCTGCACCAAAGACAGGGTGAAGAAAGGTCTTCAAATCTACCAGGATATACAGGGTAATCATTTTGGTCACAGTCTCAGCCCAGTCACCATCTATGACTGTGTCTAAAAGAACAAGAAATTCACTTTGAAACAAACTGTTGGTGAAATACGATTTGATCAACTCCATCTTAGCTCATAGCAGAGTAGGTCCTTGAGCTGAATATGAGTGTGAGTGCCACATGAACAGTGACATAATCATTCTCACCTTTAAGGAGTTATTATGCCTACATCGCCTTACAGAGAAGTGAGAGGCAGGGAGAAAAAGTGATTTGCCCAAGGTCACAGTCAAAATCTATGGCATGAGTAGGAACTAAATCCTGATCTATTAAAACCAAGTTCTGCATTTGAACTGCAAGATGACCCTTTCTTCGTTTTGTGGACAGCAGTTAGAGGACTTACTGATGTGAAAATAGCTTAATAATCCTGGCAAACATGCCACAAATCCATAGCTGTTGTATATAAATACCTCTAAGATATCACTGCACATCCCTGTCTGTCCTCCATTCCTTTTGCTGCATCAGCAAGGTGTCACATAAAATTAGACTGAGAAGTTAACACATTAAACATTTATTGATCTCAGTAAGTTGCAGTCAAATATGACCAGTGTCTTAATGAAGAGATATAAAAGGTCATCTACAATCCTCATACAGTAACTGTGATATAATACAAAATATTAGTTATGTATTAGAACTGAATGAAAAAATAATAAGGCATTTAAGTCTTTAACTCTTACAATATCAAATAACTAGGGTCAAGATCCAAGATTATCTTAACTTTGGTCTACTTGTAAGACATGTCCAATAATTAGCATGTGCTCTGTTATAACTATAAAAATCCTTGCCTAAAGTCACTTTATTTCTAACAAGCTATTTCAGTTCTAAACTAGCAACATTAAACAGACAGTAGTCACTGCTTTGTCCTTTCTTTGGACAGGATATCAAACAGGAGATTAAAATTAGCTTTACACAGTGAAGTTGGGGTTTTTTTATGGAAAACCTTTCTTCACTTTGGTTCCACAGGAAGCCTGCCCTTGCCCGCTGCAAACATTAGCAGAGAAGAAAAGTCTCAGACCCTGCAGGTGAAATCTTTACTTTCTTCAAGGTGATAGTAAAATATCGATCAATATAAGGGGGTTGGTTCACTTCTGCAAGTGAAACTTAGTGGGAAATGAGAGAAAAGCAGCTCATAATGAAGATGTCTACCTTACAAGCCCCAGTCTCTGACATCTGCAATTGGATGGACATCTACTTGAAGCTACATGTTTTAACCAGCTGGTTTGTGTGACTAAGAGTGAGAGGTATCTCAGAAACTCCTATTATTCCTTAGATCCCCTCATTTTCCTGTAGTAAAACCTTTAGAGCTAGGAGTGATGTGGCATTTACTGCCTTGCAGACCCTTGAAGAGAGAAAGCCTGGAGGTAAGACAGGACAACTCCTCCCCAGCCCCTGAGTTTTAGCAGAAAGGCAGAGTAATTTCTATTTTGCAAATGCTCAATTTAGTTCAGAGGACACACGACCTAAAGGGCATTCTGAAGTGTCATAGTTTGGGTTAGAACAGAACAATTCTGTTCTATGGTTTTTGCTTTTCAGCTAAGTCTGTCTGAAGTCAGCAGCATGTTTTTGCAGAGAGTCTGCTTCTAGCAGTGATAACGCTCCATGTTTAGAGTTAGTACCAAGGANGATGACACTCAGTTTTATATTTCTACCTCAGAAAGCTTGGTGAATGGTTTGAGCACTCCAGGAAACCTCTTGGTGAGAACTCATGAGAATGAGGTAACACAACTTATGAAGAAATTGGGGAAGTGTAAAAAGGACATGAAAAAGATGTCGTTTTATACTGCAGTCAGTCTTTATAGTTGCAGTCAGTCTTTTGCAGGTTCTCATAGAACTGAGAATTCAGGTCTTGATCCTCAAAGCCACAAGTTTCAATGAGAATTAGGGACCTATTTGCCTTTTGGCGAGCTCGTTCTCTCCTGGCAGGTGGAAAACAGATTCTTGCGTGGAGGCCCTCACCACACGCTGCAAAGTTTCCCTAACAAGGGCACCTTGGAGACATCAGTAGTGAAGGTGTCTTGGTGTCCTTTAAGCTTCCTCTTGACAACCCTTGACCTGCCTGTGTGTTATTTGATAAAGCTTCATCAAACCCAGTGGCTCTCTTGACTGCACACCCCAGCTAAACCCTTCCAGATTTTCATTTCCCTTAGCCCTAAAGAAAGCAGATGAGTGATGAACCTTTTGTCATTCCTGCTGACAGCGGAGATGTCAGAACAAATAAAAGATACCTTCGCAGCAACCAAGTCATTTAAACTTTAATAAACCTTTTGTCTCAGCCCTGCCCTTTGACCGACCCCATCGGCAGCAGTCGGGCAGAGGGGAGCTCAGCTGGTGTCGCTGCCAGCACGCAGGTGGACCTTAGCACCTTGCCAGGCTCCGCCAAGCAGTGCTACTGCCCAGCTGAAACTCCTGCTGTAATGCATCAGCAGGATTCTGGAGGCCGTAGTCATGTTGACATGCATCCAAAAAGAATAAAACAAAGAAATGTAAAAATAATAGATTAATAGATGAACGGGAAACGAGCTGAAATGCCTTCCTTCATACCAGCACACATCACTGCATTGTGCGTCAGCAAAAAGTTTTGGGCTCAGGTCACCATTACTGAAAACAGACCTTGGCCCATATCTGGCAAATAATGGGGACAGAAGAAAGTATTACTCTGTCAGGGCAGCCTTTTGTCCTAGAGGCTGTGAAATGTCTTTATTATTGAATTACCAGATATCAAATTAAGTCTAAACTCAGAAGTCTATGGTACCACCTATATTAAACAAAAGATCTTCCTTTGCAAGATAACTTCTGTAGACACAGAGAAACTTTCAGATTGCAAAAATTCTTCAGACACTTGGCAAGAAAATCTTGCTGATAAAGGAGAATATTTGACTCCAAACTACACCAGTAGAAAAGTTTACGACAGGCATTTGGAAATGCAGCCATCTGGGCAGTGGGAGAGAGTCATAGTGAAATGAGAACATGAATCTGACAACAGCAGTTCTTGCCCTGAGTCCTGCTTGCTTTGAGATTGCACTTTGTATTATTTATAACTGCAAAGCTGAAGTCAGATCGCTGCCACTTTTTAGTAAACCTGGTGGTGACAACCATCAGTATGGCATCCATCCTAGCGATAGTTTATGGTTTACCTCTGGAAATTTACCTCTGGAAATAAGTGACTCAGCGCCAATCTCAGCTCCTTTTTGTGAAAGAGAGAGAAAAAGGCAGCCACAAGGTCCAATCTGAGTGGTCATTCAGAAATTTGAAAACGTAGCGCAAATACTTCCTTACTACCAGTCTCAGGAATGAGGTAGTAAATATAATAAATCTAACCTTTCATTCCATCTTGTGAGTTTCAAGCCAGCCTCATATTATTTGGAGCTTGAGCATGACCTTTGAATGCTTGGGGACAGGCAATAATAAAGCTTTCTTGTCTTCTTTGATGAAAGGTAGTGTCCTTCTGTCCTTTTGGTTCCTCTGAGGGCCATTTGTCTTCCAAGGTGGTAGCCTATCATCGGTCCATGAGGCATTTAATGCAACAAGTATATTAAAAAGAACCAGGGAAGTCCAGGCAATTGCACTGGAGATAGCTATTTTCCTGCTTCTGATTTAATTTCTCCTCTCTTCTTGTAATTTCCTTCTAGTAGTCACATAGCTCTGCTTACACATGAAGTCAGACTGGGATGAACAGCTGGCTCTGCTGTGGTGTGAGGTTGTCCTCATTTCATTACTTCTGTCTTTGCTCCCACCCTTTCCACCCGTGTGAATCTCTGCTTCAGGGCTGTGTAACACTTTCTCTTTGGGAGTGTTCTACATGACACTAACTAAAACAAACTACTTTGGAACCTTCCTCAAAGAACAAATGATTTAGCCAATATTAGACACACAATCTTAAAATTAGGATTGGGAGAGTCTGACGTTTGTCTTTACTGAAAACTGACAGCTGTGATCCTGGATATTCATGTTTAAATTTATTGCTGCTTCTATTTTTGTTGTTGTTGATTTCTTATGTTTGTTATCTACCAGAATTGGAATTTATCTGATCAAGTAACAACAGAGTTAGTCATAAACTTTCTGAGAGGAACTGGTGAATTCCTGACATAAGCAGACACCATGGGCACAGGTAGACCACTTACTGGCAGTTCAGGAATGTATTGCTTTCACATAATGATGCCTGCTCATTTTTCCAGCAATGAAGTGCAGTTTTCCCTTGATTTTCTGGTGCACTTTCTACCATGGAAATATCAAAAATAATCTTCCTTTCTGATGGTTGCATCAAATTGTATTCATTAACATTTTGTATAATCCAGTCTCTTCCAACATTTGGGTTGAAGTTCCTTTCCACAATACTTTTCCTCCAATCGGGAGACATTTTCATCCTTACGTTGTGTCAAATGCCATCTTCAAGATTGTAGAGAAGCTGCTTGTGAGTTTCTTTAAAATTTTGTGTTACTTGGAGAACTTTCCATTTCATTTTGCAACTGTACTGGGAAAACTAGAAACCGAGCAAGTCTCTGGTCAACTAGTGTTGCTGGTGCCCATTAACTGTACCTATCAGGAGAGGGACTGCCTTCTGATTCCTGGTGAAAAATACAATGATTTTTGATAATAAGAAGTAGAAAACAAAGCCTTATCCTGGTATAACTGTTATTTTTATCATCTCTGACCAGATGTTTAAGCTTCCTGGCTTTTCACATCCATTAGCCGATTCCTCTGAAGTAAGACAGGTGGTAAGTCCCCTTGTTGTGTATGCATCATGCTGACTACAATCAGGAAAACCTCTGCTACCAGTGGGAATCTACAAATCCTTTAGGGCAACATCCTTCAGCAAACACCAAAACAGGAACGTTGTGTTGCCTTAATAGTCCTGGACTACATCAATGGGAAATACAACAAATATGCAACAAGCAGGATGCTCTTGAAACAGATCTTTTGCAGGATCCTGTGCTCTGGGATGTTTTATTCCCATACTGCGAGACTGACCAATTAGGCAATTTAATAGTACAAGGCTCTGAGTACAAGAAAAAGCAGCTGAAGATAAGACTCTCAAGACCAAAAATATGCGCTGGGGATCAGAAAAAGGACACATTTTATACCAAAATATAACTTATAAACTGCTCTGCTTTGTTTGGGGTTTTTTTTTCATCAAAGAATATACTGAAAGACACAAGTGTACTAATTGGCTGTGACTGATTAAAATGCAAAAACCCTCTGAGACTGCTTGCACTTCCCAATAGACCCAATATAGATGTAATAGAGATGGCGTTCAGCCTTCCTTCACCAAGGAATTCCCAGCTATGCAAGGACACATAGTCTTTTTGAATGCTAATTTCCATCCCACGGCATCCCATAGCATGGTTACCTCTGCATCAGCTCAACTCGTGCCTTGAATCTGACTTGCTTTATCCGCTTTATGCATGTAACTCAATAGTTTTATCCATGTAGGCGTATGCATATACAGGGAGTTTGCATATAAGGGAAAAGATGAAAGCAAATATACTTTTTCCCAAGTTAAAACATGTTCTAAGATGTTTTGATGCAAACTAAGGAGAGTTAGCATTCACAGCACCATTTTGCTGGTATTACTGAGAAATCAAATCTAATAGAGATGGTGTGAAGCACTTCTGCTAACTGTGGTCAACTGCTGTAAATAAAATCATACTCAGCTCTTTCAAAAGTTGTTCCTTGATGAGGGATTGTGTCAAAGCAGCAACACAAGCATAGGAGAGAAATCAGAACGACCAAAAAGACACACCAAAACAGATAATAATAATTAAAAAATGATAATAGTAAAAGGAAAAAGGTAAAACCAGGAAACATAAAGTTTTTTCATCTGCATGCTTATCAGCTCCAAAGAATAGCTTGTCCCCTTGGCACTTGAGCTGCTAGAAATCTCTATTGCAGTAGAAAGGTTATTGCACATGCAGGACGTCAAACTGACAGTGTGGTCTTCATGCAGGGGCTCTGGCAATCATCAAAGTAACAGTGATGGATGGACTGTTGACTATTGATGACAGCAAGAAAATAACAAGAAGATATGGCAGAAAGCAGCAATTGAGGTTTATGATGACAGAAGCTGCTGAAGTAAAGACATCTCATTCCCATGTGTCATGAATAAACAGGAATGAGACTGGTAATTCCATGGGACGTATCAATGTTGAGCATTTATGCAGTGTCTTCAACCTACATATACAAACTTTGTGTAAATATATGCCAGCATAAATCAGATGAACTTTGGATTTCTGGATTAAAGGGGTTTGAGTGTGGATTTCATTTCCTGACAAAAAATAGTCTTTGAGGGAAAGCAGATGTTTTCTATGAATGTTTCTTTTGTACTAGAAAGCTTTTTGGGTTTTTTTTTTTTGTTAAAAAAGGAGAAACATCAGAAAAAGACTTCTCAGGACTCTTGCAAGAAATAGGCCAGGGAAAATAATTATCCCGCAGATGCATTCTACTGTAGTGCACAGGGAAACAGCTTGATGAAAACACACATTTGCATAGAGGAGAAATGCAGTAGAAGCAAAGTAAGTTCACATCCATGATCAACTGTTTTTCTTTTCCCAATATTTCCAATTATTTCACATGTATTAGTACTTGTAACATCAGAATGAGAACACCTCTGGAGGTATTGTATCTGCATTATAACCCTGGAGTTTTATTAGAACTGTTGTACAATTTTTTCAAAACTTTGCGTGAAGAGGAAGGTGAAGCCAGACGAATTTTCCTTACGCCAGCACGTTATATTTTCCCTCCACTGCATTGCAGTATAACAACTGCTTTGGTTGGCAGAATGACATTTCATTACCTAGACATATGGGAATTCATTTAAAAGATAGCTAAAGAATGAAAGTATCCATTAATAGTAATAGTTGAGCATTAATTCCCATCGACTGATCTTTTTTTACCAAGTAGCATAAGTATGAGCTGCATATAAATCCATGAAGACTACCTGTCTAAACTAATCATATGAAGGAGTTTCTAACCTACGCTCTTTGATTACTAACTTGGAATTTAGACTTTTTGTTCTACCTCTAAATAGAAAAATGCCATTTCTTGTCACAATGAGATATTCGTCTTGTAACTGCAGAAGCAACACAGGTCTCTGACAACCAGATTGCAGGAGTTTCACTTTTCTGTGTAAAATCTTCGGAGAAGGAGATGCTCCGTCTCAGGGAACTCTTTTAAAGGTAGCTGAGGGACCAGCATTTCAGGTGTTTTGAAAGGTAGCGAAGAGAAATTTATTCCCCTAGCTGAAAACAAATCTTCCTACTCTTTTCAAATGTATCTAGGGGACTGGGAAAGGAGAGGTGATATTTTAAAAGGAAATATTTCTTCTGTGGAACTATTGTCTAGGAAGACAGGGACTGGACAAAGTTACTAATAAATGAACAAATATTTTCTGCACATCTGCTCTGCATTTGCATAATTCTATCTTAACCGGTGTTCGACTCAAAGCCAGCTCAAGTAAACAGAAAAGTCCCTGATTGAACTAATTACAAATTTTAGAGACAAGAATGGCTAAGCAGCAAGTATTTGCGGGTTTACTTTGCAAGCATATTGTAGTGCAGTGAAAAATATTCTCTTCATGCACAGTTGTGTTATCATAATTGCCCCAAAATGGTTCAGTATCATTTTAGCTATTAAGGCACTAATGAACTAAATGCATGCCGAGTCCCAATGATATTATAGGTTTACTTGCAGGATGAGTGAAAACCTTTTGTACTTTTGCTTTTCCCAAAGTAGAAATACTAACAAGGAAGAATTCATAGAATTTGACTTTATCTAAAATGAAGGTGTTTGGCCTAAGCTAGTCACTTCAGTGCCATATAAAAATCTATGAAAACAGATAGAAATCACAGAGGTAATTTACAAGTAACTAAAAATCTAAGAACGGGAAGAGCCACCTAGTCCTGTATTACCTTCAGAAGAGGTCAGCATAAGATGACACGTGGAAAGTACCAGAACAGTTCAAGTAAGTGGTCAAACTTCCCCACAATATTCCCTAAATGGTGCAGCCAGTGGGCTGTGGGGCCTCCAGGCCAGGATCTTATTCCTTCCTTCCGACGACAGGGCTCTGAGAGACAGGGCACAGCTCAGCCTTCTTCAGTGCCTCTCTCCTGTCACTGGCCATGGGAGGAACACAGCTGCCTAAATGCCTCATTGTCAGTTGTGATGATGTTTGCCTGTGCCCAGCAGCTTCTCACCAGGCAGTGTCCACACAGCTGAGGAGCTGCTTTTGGAGAGTCTGAGGAGTTACTAATTTAGCTAACTCAAAACATCACCACACCACAAGCCCTCCCACTGCATTACCTGCCAGGTAGTCACCATGCCCATCATCAGTCCTGCAGGAAGCCAACACAAGAAGCCTTCCCAAAAGGACACTATTCCCTGAGCTCTGCACAGCAGGTATTCAAGCTAGTTAATACACAGTTAGCACAAGCAGTTGCTAAGCAGATCTTTACAATAGCTGCAGATCTGCCCCCCAGTACGTGATCACTGAATCGGCACATTATTTATAAATCCTTGAGCAATGATATGTAACTTTTATTTTAGGATGATCAGAGTTGCTTGTTATTTTTCTCTTGTATAGAATCATAGAACTCTATGTATAGAATCATAGAATATTTAAGCTGGAAAAGACCTCTTAGATCATCGTGTCCAGCCTATGACCTACCACCACGACCCAGCTAAACCCTGCCACTAAGTGTGGCATCCAGTCTGTCGTTAAACACTTCCAGGGACGGTGACTCCACCACCTCCCTGGGCAGCCCATTCCAGTGTTTAAGAACCCTTTCTGTGAGGAAGCGCCTCCGAATGTCCAACCTAAACCTCCCCTGGTGCAGTTTCAGGCTGTGCCCTCTTGTCCTGTCACAAATTGCCTGAGAGAAGAGTCCATCCCCCTCCTGTCTACAACTGAATCTCAGTCTGCAGGCACATCTACAATGTTGTATGTCTATACGCATGCAAACATTCTTAGCAGATGCAGGAGAATCAATAGGAAGGTGCTGGATTCCACTAGATACATCCAGACACCTGAGTCATCTTATGGGGTGTCAGTCTTCCATTCACAGAAGTTGTGAACTGACTATATATAACTTTATGATTAATCCTCCTTTATTCTGACAGAAAGCAGTCAGAATAAAGCTGTCAGAATAAAGCCCTAGCAAAATGTTCAGGGTAGATAACAAGCAGGCCTGTTGTTTTGTTATTAAAACATAGATAAGAATAGCCCTCCTTCACATTGTAGTTATTTTGAAATGTTTTTAAGGTTTATTTTTAATATTTTTAAAGCCACTAATATAGCTATCTGCTGTATGAATCATGACCTGATGCTGGTAACTTGGCAACTGCATTAGATATTATTTTATATCTGGTAGCTCATACTACTTGAAGAGGCTGAGCAGATTTCGTTTTCTCTAACCAACGTCATTTTCTCATGCTGCTCTAATTGCCACACTTGGAGCCTATTGGTCCCATCAGTGACAGGAGCACAGCAATTCCAAGGACTCTATACATTCCTTGTTGCTGATGTTGCGAATTTTGGAGAAAAACTGTCATGAAACAAGGATTTCGTCTGTTAAGAAGCACATCCATGAACTTAATGTTTTAGGAAATATACTAGATTAAATATCCTATTAACTGTCATGAGCAAATAGTCCTGCAATTAGCATTTAATCAAATCTGAGGAAAGGACTTACTTAAATGTATTGACTTTATGATGCCCTCCACTAATTACCTGGTTCTGCCTAAGAACTAGAAATATTTTCTTATTAAAATCAAGGTTATATCTACTAACATCAGATCTGATCTAATATTAGAGAAAATCTAATTATTATCTAAATAATGTCTAGATAATCTCCTGGAAGAAAGTTAGAAGGAAGATTAAATACTGTTATATCTACTCTGGAGAAAATATAACAGCAACAGACACAGAGAACAAAAAAGGAGGGGGGGGGGGG
>WEIS01090939.1:0-11787 GCA_013389965.1 Todus mexicanus
GCATGAAATTACCTGAATTATTTTCCCTGAAAATGAACAGAAAAAAGCTAAAATAATTTTAAAAATATCTATTTCAATATTTTCAGAACACAGTAGTCCATTTCTGAAAAGCATTTATTTTCATCTATAGTTTAAATTAAAACAAATCATAAGTCTTGGGGGGAGTGTGTGTTATTAATTTTAAATGTAAAATTAGTATTTTGTATAGTCCCAGTGTAATCATCAAGTATTTCCTTCATCTCTGCTCCACTGAAATAAACATTCAAGTCCCGTGAAATAGAGAGAAATTATCATCCTCATTTTATAACTGAAAAACTGTTGCATAGAGTGATCGCAGCCAAATTTCCATTAATTCTAGGTGTTCAGAATGAGGCCACTAGTAGCTAATTTCCCATAGCATTTAAGAGTGCATATCACCTCATATATTCCTGCACAGCTTTATTTCTCTGGACTGCAAATGCGAGCATTCAGCATGTATAGAAATCAAGCTTTCTAACCTTAATACAGGCACCCCAAGAGTGAGAAAAATGCAATTAATTGCTATTTGTCAAATGTCTATTTTAAGTGAATTTCATATCATCTAATACAAACATCATATCAGATGCAAAGATATCATCCAATATTCCAACTCTCTTCTTAAAGACATCTCCTTTTTTTCTTCCTGACAATCCCACTTCTAGAAATCTACAGACGGCCCAACTCCTTTGGCGGCTACCAATCCACTGCTGAATACAGCATTGTAATGTTTGGGTTTGACAATCTCAGTATTTCTGAAGCATCACAAACCTGTAATTTAACACAATTTTCCATCTCTTCAGGCTTTTCAGTGAGCAGTGCTGTATAGACCCTGATATTTTTCTTTATTTTTTTCTACAAACACCTGGGAACATGGGAAACAAAGCTGCACAGCAGCAGCTGCAGCTGAAGAGAGGAGTGAGAATATGTGAAAGAAACAACTCTGTTAGCGCCAAGTTCAGGGAACCTGGGAAACGGGACAGGTGAGGTGAAGGTGCTTTAAGATTTGGTTTTGTTTCTTATTACCCTGCTCTGATTTGATTGGTAATAGAATAATTTTCCCCAAGTAAAGTCTGTTTTGCCCAGGATAGTAATAGGAGAGTAATCCCTCCCTGTCCTTATCTTGACCTACAAGCCTTTCACGGTATTCTCTCTCCCCTGTCCACTTGAGGAGGGGGAGTGATAGAGTGGCTTTGGGAGGCACCTGAGATCCAGTCAGAGTAAACCCACCACAACCACTTTAAAACAGAGCTTACATCTGAATTCAACATTAGAATAACTTTGATATTTATAGACCAAAAAAGGAATAGATATAACCATTAATACAAATAGGTACAGCCAAATTCTTTGTACTGCAACTATGTAGAGAAACACCCACCAGCGCCATACACAGTCAATGTTTCTTTGAAGATAATGAAGTACAAAATTTACCATGCTGCTATATAAACCCTCACTCAAGCATTAGACAGTCATTAAGAATTAGTGGTTGGATTTAGGGAACATGAAGCTCTACTGAAAGAAAAATTATACCAAATAAGTTCAAAAATAGCTTGATATGGCTGATCATGCATAACTGAGTTTTGCTATGATTGCTATCTACTAATTAGTTATTATAGTATACATGACTGAGATATACTGGGATTTTTCACAAGGTCTCAGTATATGCAATCTCAAATGGATGTTTGATCTCTTCTGGGAGAGAGAATATGAAGTAGAAGTTACTCAGGTCCTCATTAATCTCTGAGATCTAGTCACATCAGCCATGTTCAAGACCTAAATTAAACAATTTCCTTAGGTAAATGTCAGTACCCATGGCATCTCTTAAAAACATGTGGCCCAGTCTCAGGTTTTGGCTTATTGTCGAAGCTATACACAAGCTAGTGGCCCTGAGGTCTGTCTGCCTTAGCTGAGCAAAGAACAAAGGCATTGACATGGACAGGCTTTACAAGACTTTGTTTTTTCTCTCGAAAAATTGAAAGCTGGTAGTCTCAAGATGGAAATTTAAAGTTGATCCTTTTTCTGTTTTGGTAGTTTTCTACTAAGACCAGGTGACCAACTCAAGAAGTCTGAAAATATAAGTATCTTTCCATAAAAGCCAAAATTTTCTGTACAAATCACAGTCCAGACAAACTGTGATTCTTTTCCTTCTCTACTCTTTAGCTAACTTTCATATTCTTAAAAGTTCAGATTCAAACAATCTTAATAGCTATCCACACATTTATATTTATATTTATATTTATATTTATATTTACATTTACATTTACATTTACATTTACATTTACATTTACATTTTTCATACTACTGCATATATTTGTATATGTATATGTATAGATATATTATTTACAAATATTACATTCAGTTTGGGTAATTAAAACTCTCTGATGCCAAAGGACACCTGAATGCTATTGTTTTCCAGAGTCAATGAGTTTCCTTTATAGAATTGTCATTTCCATCTACGTAGCAAAGAATTGAGTCACATTGCTAGTATCTCTGTATAGGTAGAGAAGCTGTAATCCTTGCTTGCACAATTATAGTGAAGTCTGATGGCTTTAATGGGGCCAATCCATTTACATGAAAGTTTACTTAGCTTTCCTGCAGTGCTTTTTCCAGTTTGATCTATTTTCATATCTTAATTTTTAAGCGCATTGCTCCTTACTTAAAATTCACATTTGTCAACACCCATAGGCATTTTGAGCCACTCTTTTAATTCCTTTCATTTATCTTTAATAAACTTTGTAGGTAGTCAGAGGCACACCCAAAAGGCTCCTTCAAATATAGTCATTTCACCTTCACAAATGAATATACTAAATGAAGCTTCCAGTCACCTAAACTGAATCTGAATAATAGAGGACTTCATTCAATCTCTTAGTAATAATCTTCTGCTTAGCTGAATATTATTTCATGACTGCATGAATATAGAAAAACCACAAAAGTCAAAATGACATGTGCAGCCAACCCAGAGAGCCCCAGAGCTCATCCTAATGTACCCCATGACTCAATAATTACAGTTCAGGAATGAGCTCAATAGACCAGAAGCTTGCTAAATCTTAAACTATCATCTCACCGAAGTCCAGCTGTCCTTGAAGCAATGGAGTTTTAAAGGATCCACAGTTTTACAAACACTGGGAAAACATCTGTAGTTTTTTATTTGATATTGCTTCTTCATAAAAGAGTAGTGAAATAAAAAAATCTATTCAATTCACAGTTATATAATCTGATCCAGCAAGGCCTCCTGGCTGTCCAGAATTCATGTATGCATCAGTTTTTCTAACTGCTCTGCAGCTGGATCTGTGTTGCGTACTTAGTGTTGACTGGAGCTCTGCTAAAAGAGAAGGAAAAATCTCAGAGTCTTCATACATCTTTGGGACAGATTCGTTACTCATATTTGCTTTGATGTTTTTTTAGGTAGAAAAATAAAATTAAATATAAAAAGTAGAGTAGAGGGGATAGGATCACCTCTTTCAACCTATTGACAACTTTCTTCCTTATACCACCCAGGAAGCTGTTGGGATTTTTTCCTGCAAGGATGCGCTACTGGCTCATGTTCCACCTGGTGTGCAAGCAGAACTGCTGTCCCTGCTAGATCAGACTATTTTATCTATGAAGTTTAGCTGTGTCATGGTTTAGATCCAGCTGGAAGATAAGGAGAATTTAATAGAATAGTGCAAGAAGAAACAGTGATAACAATAATGTTAATGAAACAACATATAAAATGAGTAATAGAAACCCTACACCCCAGCCAAAGCTGCACCAACACCACTGTGCCAGACACATCACCTGTCCCGGCCTGGCCTGGCGTCTGCCCTTATACGGCAGGCATGATGTCAGTATGGTATCAAATATCCCATTGGCTGGTTTGGTTGTCTATCCTAACTGTGGCATCCTCCTAGCTTCTGGTGAAAATTAGCTTTATCCTAGCTGAACCCAGTACAGGCTGTTTCTCACATGACTACCTTTTGGATCTGTGAGTTTCAGCCCTCCCTCATAGTGCTATCTGCAACTTTTGTCAGTTTGTTATTCAGTTGTTATTCAACACAAAAAAGATTAACAGTTTTTCCTGTCCTCAACAGTCTTTTTCTACATCCTCTTCAGTTATCTTAAGTTCAGACCAAAGCCTAGTCAACAGAGTAATCATTTGTTTGAAGTCCTAACATGACTTCTTTCTAAAAATACCTGCAACACACATTTCCAAATCCCATCATTTATGAACCACAGTTGAAGATGGTGTTACACTAAGTTTTAAACTTTTATATATTTAAGCACCTCACTGTGACAGAAAGATTTTTTTTTCTGATTTCAGAAGTGAAGATTTCCTTCCATTATATTAGATTTAAAATTTAAAGAAAAAAAAGTAAATAAAAAAAGACAATGTAGAGAACATTCTGTTCTGTTCTGCTCTGTTCTGCATGAATCCATGTCAGAGAATACTAAATGAAGTATACTCAAATGATCAATAATATATGTAAATTGTTGTGGTGGAGTGCACCGTTTTTACTTTAACACAGTATCATTTATTTTCCAAACACAATCTTGTTATTGATTATATGTGAATTTATTTTACTCTTTAAAAAGTAAATGCTTTTAAAAAAAAGGCTTATAAGAAAACATGTTGGATTTTTTTAATGAATCTTAAGACTTTTGTCCTTTCTAGAAGAAATCCACTACTAAAAGTATATATAGAATGATTTGAATATAAATTACATACTGTTTCCTGAAAAAAAAAAAAAAGAGAAATCAACATGCAAATCACATAATCTGCAATGTAAATGAGAAAGAAAAAGAAACAGTCGACTATGGATAACAATTCATTAAGTTTTCAAGATCTCTTTAAAAATAGATATATAAATAAATACCTTTTACTTATTCTCCTGAGTCGGGAAACTTTGCTTCAGAGGGTCAAACTTTTGGATATAGAAATGAGTTAAAAAATAATTAATTTTTATCCATGGTGGTTTTAAGTACATTGTATATTACACAATTGGACCAAATGCATTATTTAGTCACTATGAACACCCTTAAGATCTCCAAGCAAATTAGCTCTGTGACGCCTTTTACTATTCTGATACTTTTTACTAGCTTGCTAATTTTCTCCAAGGAGACACATTCAAAATTACCTAAGTCTTAACTTAATAAATCCTACCATCACTACAAGGAAAGAACTACAAATACTAGTCAGAGAGCTGGAGAAATCACAACTACAAGGTAATCATTCAGGATCTTGGTCATTATGGAAATGCATGTGAGATCTCTAGATTCGGCACCCTCTTTTGAAGAACATTTAGTTGCCTAAACACAACTGAGTCAGAATTATTTTCAGATGTTAAGATATTCTTGTTCAAGAATGCATTTCTTCTTACAGATTCTGTAAACTTTTCACAGAAAATTATGTGCAGTTCAACAAATGACTAAATAACATATTATAAAAATATAAACAAATATCAAATATTTTAGTGCCTTTAGAATCATAGGAATAGAAAATATTTGTTTAGCTGTTTTTTTGAGAAGTTAGTGGATAAGTTATTATTCTAATAATCTTATTTTATGTATCACGTGGCACTCAATGACAAATGTGTATATAAATATTTTCCACTTCAGTTTAATAATAAAAAAAAATCATAAGTTTATTTCCTAGTTATGAAAAAGACATACTATTAATGTAGATATACCTAGTTGCACAGAAATGATGGAAGAAGGAAAGCCTGTTCTTCGATGCAAGATAAGTTTAAGAGATTTTTGTAATGACTAAAGAGTTGTGGATTTTTTTGTTGCTGTTTTTTAAATACACTAAAGCTTCTCAAAATACTCATATACATATTCAACCACCTGGAAAATATAATGTAAGAAAAATCAATTACTACTACATATATGAATTTATTGGGTCAAATGGCACTACACATTTCCAATGCCATGAAAAGAGAATTCTTCACAGATTATTAGAACTGAATGAAGTACTTTTTCCCCTATAGGTTAGTGCACCGTAACAGATTTCACAATTATTTAATTGCTTGGGATCTTCCATTCCTTCAAGAAGGGCAATAATTTGTGTTAGTTTAGGGCACCCAGAAAAACTGCTTCTCTTACTTTTCATGTACCAGTCCAAAGTGAAAAAAACAAGTATAGTTTAAATGATGTTTTGTTATCAAATATGTGACTTCACAAAATAAATTAGTTCTTTTCCCTTTGCTTAAGATATATACTAACATAGTTATATTCAGAAGATGTCATTATTAAAATGTAACAGATAATTTCACAGTATTGTGCACACATAAGAGTAATGTATACTTCAAAAAAATAAAAGAAAAATCAAAAAGAAGCTGGTAGTTCTGGGTTTTTTTCTGAGTGAAAGTTTTTCCAAATGTTGTTCTTTTATTTGGAGGACAATAGAGTCTACAAAGCTCCATTTATATATATATATAAAAGAGACACTTCCCCCTTCGGTGTTCCCTCAAAGGAAACATACAGCAAAAAAAACATTGTATGAACTACAAGCCTGAGAAATCTGAGACTGAATTTTCACACTTGACTGTGGGAACAATGTGTTCCCTGATAATGCAATGTTGGGGTGGGGGGTGGTTGTCATCAGTTGTAGTTGTTGCTGCTGCTATTGTTTAGTTCTTTACACCTTTGACTGATGTAAATACTGGATAAGAAGAAAAGAAAATATTCCCAGTTCACAATTTGTTCTTGATTTTATCAAAAAATTAGGAATATACACTAATATATAAGCTAACTACATTAACAAAAATTCTGATCTCTCTTTTCAATTTATCTGTTTTTATGCAGACAGAAAACACCCCTCACAGCTTTCAAATTCAGCTCCTTCTAGGCAACAATAACTACCAACATGAAACATCTGAGTTATTACATCTGATATTCATTATTAACGATTACTCCCATATGTCTATTTGATAGGCACCCAAGTATGACTAAGTTGTTATGAAGTGGTTATGCATAAATTCTGTTCATAAACAGAAGTAATAAGAACAATTTATAAGTAAAGTATAAGGAGTTCTTATCAGAACTGTAAATACAAACTGTTAAGCCTCAAAGAATGCTTGAAACTAAGGAACAGGATACATATTCAGTGAACTTGAAATTGACGTGGGATGGATGGGATTGCTGTCAGTATTGAATACTAGGCTCCTGGAATACACAGTTAATCAGAATATAAGCAAGTGATTAGAATAACTGAGAGTGAGAGGATGGAGGATACAACAGCAGTGAGTGAGGGATCTCTGTGTAATATGGGTGTGTTTGCAATAATGAACGGAATCATAGAAAATTTTATATTGGAATATACCTTTAAGACCATTGAGTTCAACCATAAACCTAACACTGTGAAGTCCACCATGAAACCATACCCCTGAGTGTCACAACATCACTTCCCTGGGCACCCTGTTCCAGTGCTTTGCAACCCTTTCAGTGAAATATTTCCCTATGTCCAGTATAAATCTCCCCTGGTGCAACTTGAGGCTGTTTGCTCTCATCCTATCACCTGTTACCTGTGAAGACGCTGTCACCCACCATACTGTCATCTCCTTTCATGTTGTTCTGAGGCACCCCTGAGCCTTCTTTTCTCAAGATGAAATAACCCCAGTTCCTTCAGCCACTTCTCACAAGACTTGTGCTCTAGACCCTTCACCAACTTCACTGCCCTTCTTTGGACACAATCCAGAACCTCAGTGTCCTTCTTGGAGCAAGAAACCCCAAATCAAACACAGTATTTGAGGTGTGGACTGCCCAGTGTTTGGTACAGGGGGATGATCGCTTCCCTAGTCCTGCTGTCCACACTATTTCTGATAACAAACCAGGATGCTGTTGGCCTTCTTGGCCACCTGGGCACATTACTGGCCCATATTCATCTGGCTGTCAACTAACAACCCCAGGTCATAGAATAATAGAATCCTAGAATCATAGAACTGACAGGGTTGGAAGAGACCTCAAAGATCATCTAGTTTCAACGCCCCTGCCATGGGCAGAGACACCTCACACTGGATCAGATTGCTCAGAGCCCCAGCCAGCCTGGCCTTAAAGGCTTCCAGGGATGGGGATTCTACCACCTCCCTGGGCAACCTGTGCCAATGTCTCACCTCCCTCATGGTAAAGATCTTCCTAACATCTGATCTGAATCTACCCATTTCTCTTTTTGCTCAATTCCCCCTAGTTCTACCATTACCTGACATCATGAAAAATCCCTCACCATCTTTCTTATAGGCCCCCTNTGGTCCCAGTATTGATCCTTGAGGGACTCCATTTGTCACTGGCCTCCACTTGGACATGGACCCATTGACAGTCACTCTTTGGGTGAGACCATCAAACCAGTTCTTTATCCACCAAGATGTCCATCCATCCATCCATCCATCCAACCCCTATTTTACCAGCTTGGAGACCAGGATGTCATGTGAGACAGTGTCAAAGGCTTTGCTCAGGACGAGGTAACAACACTGGTCACACTATGGATCCCAAAGACACATCAGAGCAACAGGTTGAGTATCTTTGCTAGTATTCTGTCCCTCCGACTGTGGTGTGTCATCCCACGGATTGTCACAGGCAAACCTGAATCTTATCTAATTCTTCCAAGGACATGGATAACAGAATTATTGAAGATAGTGGTTGCAGTAACTGTGGAGATCCTGATCTTCCAACCTATTTAAAAAAGCAGAAATTTGGATAGCATGTTTTACAGTAATCCTTACCAAAGCTGAATTTTATTAATATGACCATATTAATTTTATTAATATTATCATCATCAAAAAAGAAATTTTGGAAATGAAAAGATATATAATCATTAGCTGCTGCTAATGTCTAATGCTTCCAGGTTATATAAACTTAATCCCTTTTTAACTGGCTCCATCAGCTGTCATGAGGAGAAAACTGTTAGTTGTTCTTAAGTAGACTGCAACATGAATTGGTTTTCTCTGGATGGAAATAGAAAGGCAGCGATCTCTTCATTCAGGACTGTTCAAATCACTAAGGTTTGAATTTTTCCATAATTTTGGGGGGTTCTTCCATTTGTTTGTGTTTGTGTTTTTAGTTGAGATCCATTTGTTGGAAAACACATTTTTTGGCACAGCAAGACACTATACACTGTTTTCTTGTCTGGCAGCTCTGAGTTTTGTGCTATTATTACTTCCAGAAAAATAGGGAGAAAAAACTAAGATACCGTACGTGTTCTATGGCAATAAAAGAGAAAGTGCCTGTCTTCAGAAGATTACTCTTGGCTGAAATAATTTGATTGATTGTTTTTTAGGTGATGTGTCAAAGTAATTAGGGTGATTTACACAATTACTGGTTGCCAATAAACTGCTATGCAAAATTTACAGCACAAGTTTTGCAGGAAATAAAATAGTTCTGTTAATACTCCAGGTTCACATCAGCAGTCTCCTTAACTTAGAAATACATCAAAAATTAAGAAAAAGAGAAAACTTTTACAATACATAGTTTTATTACATTTTATTTTTCTTTATTTTTTTGTAATGTAGAATAGGTACTAAATCTGCAAACAAAGGAGTTCAACCATATAATGCCATTGCTTCTGTGGACCTTTAAATACGTTAAATAGTTCTAACTTGTTAAGAAATGAAAAAAAGCCCTTAATCCATTCAAACAGTGAAACACTGTGACAATAAACAAGGAAACAACTGCAGAATTTACTAGTCCTTTGAGCACCGTATAAATAAAGAAAACCTGGTTCTTCAAAGGAAAGCTGATTATCTCTGGTTTTGTATTCAACGTGGTATATATCTTTGCAAAAAACCCTCACAACATTCAGGCAGTAGTCTTCTGCTCTCTATACTCATCTGTAGAAAGATTTGCAGACAAAGATTCAGTAAAGACCAAGAAAACCACCCTATGATTATGCCATCAAAATATTCAATGCATGAGTATAACACCATATTTAGTTAATACTGCAGAACATCACATATTTCTTCTAACAAACCTTGCTTTGATCTTTTACTTTATTCACTTGGACCAAATTAGACCAAAAACATATTTAAGGAAGACAAAAATAGATAATGTCATCAAGTTGAGCAGTCTCACTTCAGTGTTTGGAACATAGTGAAAGACTTATAAGGTTACATTAGTAACTCTAAAAACAATAGTTACTGTAGATAGAAGAAGATATTGATCTTGTAATAGCTTTTCAAGAAAAACAATCAAGCTCAAATTGATCTTAGTGATTACTATTGACATTTTTTCTACAGATGGTTGTTAACAAATGAGATTAAACACGTTCAGATCAGAAAGTGTTACAAATACATGTATATCTGAAAAACAACAGGAAGTAAAATACAGTTACTGGTGTTACTGTTGGAATCACTTGATTATTAAAAATTTCTTGTACTCCTCAATTTCTAGTGGGATTTATTTTGCTAGTTGCAAGTAATATGTAATTAAAATATAACCACTTAAAGGTAGTTCTAAGATTAATTTAGACTTTATACATTTCACATTGAATGGAAATGGATGATAGGTAGTATATTCATTGACAGCTAGAATCAATATCTAATTACATACAGCACATTCCAGCAGTTTAACATAGATGAGAACCTGAAGCATTTATTTCTAAGGAAATCCCAAGGGCAGATTCAATAATGTCCTGAAAATTACTTCTGTTAGTCATTTGCATGCTTGTTTTATAAAAATTCTCCTTTCTTTACCCTGGTAACATTTTTATTAGTTTCCCTTGATGTCTGTTTTCTGACAGTTGCAGTTAACCTTGTAACAATCACAACTGGTTTCTCTGAAATCAGTCTATTGAAATGCATCTACTCTGTATACAATTACATATAAATTTTCACAGGGTAAACTCATCAAAGTGTCTATTTTGAACACCGACTTACTGACGTAAAAAGAATTTGCTGAAGAGAAAATCATTCATACAACACCGGTATACTTTTGTGCAATTTACAGCATATGCCGAAGCAACAAAAATGATGCAAGTAATACACCAACAAGAGCAGAACTCAATGCAGACAAACGGCTGACAGATTTCTAGCTTCTCAGGAGAGCTTTTTAGCTTGTGTTACATTGTTTTCCAAGTCTGGTAGCTTAAAATCAGCTCGTAGATCTCTTCATAAAATACGTGCCCAGCCGTGACATCAGCATAGAAATAAGTTGAAATAAGACTTTCTAGATATGCTCCAAAATGCACATAAAGTTTTACTATGATGATCCTGGAAAGTATTTTCAATTACAATATTGATGAATTCATTGTATTTTATTTTATTTTGAAAATGAATGTCATTGTGAGTTCTGTTCTGGTCTTTTACAGTTGAATAGTTTTCAGTGAAGATTCACCCAGATATATTGATATATAAATACTTTTTTCTTTAATTTGAATAGTTTCTTTTAACAACTAGAATAGTATTGAAATTTTTGTGAGAATTTTTTTAATAAATTTTGGGGAATATTAGTTTCTTTGGAAAAACACCTGACTTTTTAGTTTGAAAAATGGATGCATTTCCCTATCATGAAAGGTCTTGTCAGTTTTACTCTTTTTCCTGTCAAGTATTGAAAGAAGTCAGGGCACTCCATTGATCCTACAGCCAGACTGTCTTTGTGGCAGCTAGGTAGGGTGAGGGAAACAACTTGGGTAGCCAGCCCCTAGCAGTGTTCCAGGAAACTGTTAAAAATCTCACAGATACATAGATGGAAAACCCCCACAAAATTAAGAAAAATACATTTCTTAAAGCAAATTTGTTAATGCTGTTCTTCTCTGCAAACTGTTCCCTTTCAGACAAAACAAACGAAAAAGAAAAACTATCTTTA
>WEIS01090942.1:0-16274 GCA_013389965.1 Todus mexicanus
ACGGAGTCGTGATTGGCTGGGGCGAGGCGAAGGGGCGGGGCCGAGGTTGTTGTCGAGCGGCGGCGAGGAGGAGGGGGCGGGGTCCTGCGCGCGCTCTGACCGTTTGCCGGCTGGGGCGGCGGTTGCCCGTTACTCGCCTCGCGGCTGAGGGAAGGAGCAGCCGCTGGAGCCGCCTCCACCTCTCCTGCCTCCTCCTTCTCCGCCTCCGCCGCCGCCCTCCCGCTCCTCCTCTCCCTCCTTCACCTTTCCCCTCCCTCCCCTCAGGCGATGCGCGGAACCGCGGCGGGCGTCGCGAAGTGAAATAAGCGGAGCCTGCTGCTTGGCCGGTGTCGTCGTTCCCCTCCCTCCCTCCCCACTTCCAGCTCGGAACGGCGCCATGGGCGACTGCGGAACCCCCGGGGACGTCAACTCCAACGTGCTGATCGCCCGCAGCACCGGCGACGCGCAGCTGGACAAGGCGGTGTGGCAGTGGCTCAGCTGGGACAAGGTGGGTGTTGCCGGGGGGTGGTGTGTGTGTTGGGAACCCCCAGCTCCGTTCCCACCCCGGCGGGGGCTTCACCCCCCTCACGGGGCTCATAGATTGATAGAATCTTTGAGGTTGGAAAAGACCCTTGGGATCATCGAGTCCAACCGTTAACCCTGCTCTGCAAGGTTCACCCCTAAACCCATATCCCTAACGCCTCGTCTAAATGCGCTTTAAACACATCCAGCGATGGGGATTGAACCACCTCCCTGGGCAGCCCATTCCAGTAGCTGACTACTTTTTCTGTAAAAAAATTTTTTCCTAATATCTAGTCTGAACCTTCCCCTGTTGTAGTTTGGAACCATTCCCTCTTGGTTCTTTGGTCAGCGGTGCCATCGCTGTCACCTTCCCCCCATCCCGCCTGGAGCCGCTGGCGTTGGTCCCTTCTCCGCTTCCCCTCAGCAGGGTCCTTTCCTCCGAGACTGAGGGTGGCAGGTTCCCTTTCCAAAAACAGCCACCCAAATCTGGGAGATGAGCCACGGTGGGAAAGTTGTGAAGCTGTGAGAGGGCAAGGTGAGAGACGAGCAGCCAGCCAAGGGTGTACCTGACCAAGGGCTGAGTGATGTCATCTTGCTGGCACATGGAGCGCAGCACCTGCTGCTCCCTCTCTGCTCCTGCTTCTTCCTCAAGGCTGCTTTGTGAAATCAAAAGATTGAAGGCAGGACTGTTTTGTGGCTTTATGAAAATAAAAAATGCGGTTCCAGTTGGAACGGCACTGTTTTGTTGGCCTTTAGCTTCCTGAATTCAGCACCCTCCCCTGGAAAGAAGCAGGTTCCAGGTGTCCTGCCCCTTGCCTTTTGCAGCTCCAACAGGGTGTCAAGGGGCTGCAGGCTTGGTTTGCTGGGATGGAACCATCCAAAGCCATAATAATAACATGGTATTAGAGGTTATTCTGAGTTGTTTTGCTTAGCTTGTTCTTGAAAGGTTTACTCTTTTTTTTTTTTTTGTCAGCATATTTGTCCAAATATTGTGGCCTGTGCTTAAAAAAATACCTTGGAGATGGGAAAGGGTAAACTACTAGCACACCAGTGATTTAGATTTCTACCTGTGCCTTCATTTTCCTTTTTTTTTTGTTTTTCCTTTTCACTTTTAATTGTCAGTGTGTTTATACTGTTTCCTCTTTCATTTTGCCCTGTCAGAATCAAAGCAGAAAGGCTACAAGCAAAGTCTATGTGATGGCCCTTAGATGAGCTTTCTGCTCCTTGGAAATACGGTCTCTTCTTTCAGTTTTTGCAGGAATTAATGCTCACCATCTGTGCATTCTGCACTCAGAGCTGCTCTTGTAAAAAGATCTAGGATAACGGCAAGGGGGAAGGAAGGAGTGGAAAAGGGAATGCACCTGATAACACTGACTGAACTCTAGTTATTTTTATAAAAATATGTCACTTGTAGTTAGTGTATTGAAAGGTGTTATTTTAATTTTANTTGGAGCCAGGTGGAGTCGGTCTCTTCTTCCAAGGAACAAGCAACAGGACAAGAGCAAACAGCCTCAAGTTGTGCCAGGGCTGGTGTAGGTTGGCCATGAGGAACAATTTCTTCCCCACAAGGGTTGTCAAGGCCTGTCCCAGGCTGCCCAGGGCAGTGGTGGAGTCCCCACGATCCCTGGAGGGTTTTCAAAGGTGTGGAGATGTGGTGCTGAGGGACATGGTTTAGTGGTGCCCTGGCAGTGCTGGGTTAATGGTTGGACGTGATGATCTTGCAACCAGAACAGTTCTGTGATTCAATTCTGATTAACACCAGCAATAATGCAATATTTCTGTTTCTATAGCTCCTTCTAGGGCTAAAATTAACCACTAAAATACCAACTGAAGAGTCAGTTTGCCTGTACCTGTTTACTCCTGCTTCCCTAGGTGATAATCATGACATTTCCTAGAAGGCTGCCTGAACTTGCTACTTGGAGAGATTTCAAAGAGAGTTCCTGTGAATTCTGAGAACTCAGAATCGCCTGGAGAAAGGAGACTCAGTGCAGTGGCAAGAGAGGGGCTGCACAGCTGGCCTGTGTGTGATTCAGGAGTATTTACAGTCACTCCACAGAGGATGTAACCGAAAGAGGTGAAGGTGATGTGGGCGAGGAAGATGAGCAAGAAGAGGGGTTATTGTCCAATGTCATTGTATTTCACCCCAGACCTGGGAAATGAGGTCTCTGCGGGTTTGCTGCTTATCAAACAGCTTGACAAGGACCTGTCTTTGTCTCTCCCCTTTCCTGCCCTCCAGCTTCCTGAGCCGTAGGGACTTTTGCTGCCTCTATTCAGGGGGAAAAAAAAAATCTATGCGTTACATTCACAGCTGTATTTAGCTGTAGGGAGCTTTTGTCCTCTAACTTAATTGAAAGTGACTTGCTGTAATTAATTCTTGGAGCTGTGCGGTTCAGCCCATTTGATCTTCTAAAACCCATAACTGTTCATGGGCAGGGGGTTGGGTGGGTGGAGGTACCCTGACCATATGATGATGAGCTTTCTGCTTTCCTCTGTGCTCTCACCAGTATCCTGCATCTTCATTAATGCTTCTGGCAAATGGCTTAAAGGAGGCCCACTGACGAACTCTCCCTCCCTTCTCCCTCCTTAATTGCTATGTCGTTACTTTTTTTTTTGAGACAGGCTTGGAGACAGAAGGCACCCGCCTTTTGTTCAGTTCTCATTGATAAGCGATGTGAACAATTAGTCATTGTTCAATATTTTGTCCCTTTAATTCCTCTTCATCTCTTCTCCAATTTTCCTGTTGTCTTTTCACATCTGCCTGGGGTCTCCTAAAGGAGCCTGGCTTGTGTCAGAGCAGTTGTCTCAGAGAAAATTGCTTCTCTTTAGAGCAAATAGTAGAATTTTGGTCCTTGTTTGTAGTAATGATTTTACGTGCTTGTCTTAAAGTCGCTTTATAGAGCAGCAAGAATGTGCTGTGCATGAAAAAGAGGTGTGCTCAGCACAGTAGCTGAGCGATTGTTGTACGTGGCAGTGGCGGAGCTTTTGGTGTAAGTCTGAGGGTCAGCTACTGGCTCAGCAGCTGTGGGGAGGGAACAATATCATTAAGATCTTGACCTACTTTGTGAAAAACCTTGACCCAAAGAAAGATTCACAGCTTGGTCAGAGTAGATAACAGGTACCTTATTGCTTTCCTTCAACAAAATGTGAAACCTAAGCTCAAGCTGTTGGCTTCTGGTTTATTAATTAGCTTTGTAGGATGGCTGATACGCCTCCTGTTCCTGGCCATGCTTGGTGTGGTGTAGCTTTCCCCATCTCTAATAAAGATAATGAAGATTGTCTGGAGACAGATAGTTCCTGGGCTGCAGGTTTTGTGGTGGAGTTTACCTGGGCCAAGGGGGTGGTTTGTGATGGTCTTAATGGCAGTGTTAGAACATCACATGGGGGCAAAACCCCCATGGCTTAGTTCTCCAGGAGATGTTTGTGCAGGCCCCTGTCACTGGATGTGTTATCTTACTCAGTCATGGACTTATTGTCAATACCATGGGTGGCTTTCTACTTGCTACCAAGGTGGCTTGGTTGGGTTTAGGGCTTTTTTGGAGTGCTCCTCAGTGTTCTTTTAAATTCTGTGACTTTTAAGATGAGTTCCAAGAGGAAATGGGCTTGGTAGTTAGAGACCAATAGCCTGCTCCTGTCATTCCAATTGCAATATTTTTTTCTTATTAAGACTTTTCTGTGAATTTTTAAGAATAAACATGGGAAAATAAAGTCTAGGGATTGGACACAAGTGAGAAGAGAAATTCTTCAAAATGACGTATATGCATTGCAAACTCTAAAGTGAAAATATGGAAGAAAACCCAGTGAAATATTGAAATAGTTGAGTTTGGGTAGACTGGGTCACAAAACCTGTCTTGGTACAAACAACGCTACTGAGAGTGCAGAAAGAACTTTTTGAAATGGAAGAAACTCTGAAATAACCCAGGTCCTGTGTCTTAGTGCCTGTGCTAAGGCATTAAACTACATTAAGTCCATCAGGATCATCTTGAAACTTCTCCTTCATGGCATTACTGTCTGGATTGATAAATCAGCTCTTGTGGTGCCTGTGGTGTCATTGTGGAGCTTGGCAAGGGTGTCGCTGGTCTGTGTTTACCCGCTTGAGCTCTCAGATACAGAAATAAGACTTGATTGGCTTTGTATAATGTGGAACTTCCCTGTGTCAGGTTCCTCAAAGTCTAACACTGTATTCAGTGTGATGGAGGACTTTTTTGTGGGTTTTTAACTGCTGGAGTACATCTATTTGGGTGCTTTAATGATTTGAAAATGTTCTGATAAATGGTTTTTACTCTGCCTCGGATGATAGCAGGAGAATTGCAGAAAGGCAGCAGTGCCACCACCCATCCTCATTGCTCCGCTTCCCCCTCGCTACCTGCCCGAGCTGGTGCAGTTTCAATGCTGTTGTTCAGAGATTGGATCTGAGAGGGGGGTGAGGGGGAGGGAGAGGATTTGCTATTGATCGGGCTTGCTGCAGCTGCAGCAATATTTTTCCTGACACAAGAAAAGGGCCAGCACATGAGTGGGAGCAGTCTGGGAAGGTGGGACCTGGCTTCTTCCCTATCAGGGAGCTATACAGCATCACTACAATAAATTTCAGTCCAGTTTATTTAAAGAGACTTGCAGAAACGACTGTAGAAAGCAGGCTTGTATGGAGTTTTTGTTTCTTGTTTTGTATTGGACCAGTAGAAAAGAGGTGACTTGTCTGCTGGGCTGTGAAGCTGGCTTCTGAGGAGCTTGGCAACACCGAGACCTGGTGCCTTCCACCCACACCACCCTGCCAGTTTCTTCTGGGCAGCTCTCAGAGGGAGTCACAGGTGCACTTTAGATATGTGTGTTTATATATGTGTGTGTATCTCAGGCATATACACGCACACAATTAAAAATGTATCAATACAATGAAAAAAGAACAGCAAGGAACAACCCCAAGAGATGACCAAAAAAGCCAGCAGAAGCTGCAAGAACCAGCCAGTGAGTTAATGATTCAGCAACTTTATTTTGAGCAACTTTGTGTCTGTAAGGTAGGTACTGGGGAGGTTCTTCCATTCCTGGCTCTGGGGATTCTGTAGCTGCTGGTTGGGCTCTGGGGGGGTGCAGAGGTGGAGGTTAGTGAAGAGGTTCCTTTTGTCTAAGGCTGCAGGGAGCTTCAGTCTTACTATTTTTGGTTACTCCCTTTCTGTCAAGCATCTCTGCTTGAACAGGGAGGTTGAAGGAGATGACCACTGGAGTTCCTGTTCTGTGAAACAAAAAACTGCTGTAACTTGTTCATCTAAACTGTGCTTATGACTGTGGGTCTCTAATCAGAGAAGCTCTAGTTCAGAGCTTTTTCCACCACTTCCTTGCAGATACAGGTTTTAGCATTCCTTAAAAGCCAGCAGGATGTGCTTGTCCCCCAGTCTTGGAGGGAAGCAGCGTGTCAGCAGTGCCACCAACACCTGCTTTTTGCAGTCCAGGGTGGGAGGAAGGCTCTATTAATGGTCCATAGTGCCTGGTTGAGGCCCATCTTGTAGGATATGTGCAGCCTCACTGCCTCATGAGCGCATGAGCGTTGTCAGCTCAAAGTCCTCTTAGGGTGGTAGTTTCAGTAGCTTGAAGACTCGAGTCCTGTGTGCGTGGGTTGTATGATGTATGGGGGAGGTGTGCGGCCTTTGGGGTCAGTATCGGAGGACAGGTTTTGGTGCATGGAGAACAACTTTTCCACAGTTGACTCCAAACAGGCAGAATGGGTGTAGACTGGCTCCCTCCACTCTCCTGGGCTTCCTGCCAGAAGACGTGGACTATTACGGAGCTGTCATGGCTCTCTGAGCCATCAGGATTTGGAAACAAACTAAAACAAGACCAACTCCCGGTGTAAACGTACCCACAGTGGGTCAGCAGAGACAAGGGCTATTGTGTACGGAACCTTTTACCCCTCCAGTCCCACACCTATGGCCATGTGTGGAGGCCATGATTTGCTTCACTACTGTGATTTCCTCTCTCACTGAAGGAACTGGCCTGAGTCACTATTTGCCTAAAGCCCCCCACCTGATTTTTGCATCTAAATGTTGGTGCAGTTGCTGACCAGAAAACAAACATTTCTTGCTTAATGAGAGGAAATGGGAACTGACAATTTCTAGGAGAAATTGTAAATGAGAACCTGCTGCAGATGCCACTGCTGGTCTGAAGTTGTGTATCTAAGGTGATGAGCTGAGCCACCGACAAATGCTCCATTTTACTTTGTTTGGAGTTCCGACAAATAGAACCTCAGGAACTGACCCTGATCTTTGAAAAAAAGCTTAAACCACTTGCTGATTGAAACCCAAAGGCTGGCTGAGCTTGATGCACTTAATCTGTGGCTGTCTAATTTGCTGAAGTCTAAGCAAATCTGAGACTTTTTTTTTTCCCTTCTTGCAGGCTACCTATGCAAAGAGTGTCTGCAAGACAAAGAATGATCACTATGGGAGTTGTAAACTGCTGCTTATTTTGACAGGTATTAGCTCTGAAACTGAACTCTGGCAGTAAGTGCCCATTAACCTGATTGGAAGTGAAAGAACCAGTGAGAAACACTCAGCTAATGCCCTTGTCCTTTAATTCTTCCCTTGTTTCAGATTCTCTATCCTGATGAGCTGCAAAAATAATGTAATTCTGTCTCAATTGATGAGTAACTTGGAGAAAACCTTTCCTGAGGTGGTAGCACGGACTTTGTAGAAATGATGTCCTAAATGTTTCTTGTTTCTATTTCTTTGTGCTAGTGGATCTGAAGTACTGAAGGGGAAGTTCTCACAGTTTCCTTCTCTCTCATCCCAGCTTGTTGGCAATGCCAAATCCTGCTCAGGGAGAACAAGACGACATCCTGAATGTGCTTGGTGGAGTCTGAAATGGGAGAGGAACCTGGGTTGCTCTTTACTTCCCACGTATCAAATGACAAGCCTCAAAGCTATTTAAAAATCGAGACCGCTTCACAAATTTACAGCTGAAAATGGTGGATTAATGTACTTGAGGGCACTCACATCCCATTTGTAGGTTCTGCCAGATTGAGAAGCAGACAGTTGATGGCAGAGCTGCTGCTCTAGGGGAAATAGAGAGGCCTGATGGTCCATGAAGCTCAATTCCTTGAGGACAGGCTGCACTAGAGAGAGGAACCTGCTGTGACAGTGTTGGCTGGGGTTGGGTTCTGCTGACAAGGCCAGGGAGTCTCTGTAGGCAGCATTGGAACAGGAGCCAACAGCCTCCCCTGTCAGTGGAGGAGGTCAGTGGTATGCTAAGCCATTGTAGGGAAGAAATTACCTCCCTTTGCCCAGCACTTGTTAGGCCACATCCAAATACCATGTCTGGTTTTGGGCCCCCCAAAATGAGATAGATATGGACAAAGTGATGCAAGTTTAGCAGAGGGGCTGGGCTCCAAGATGTCTAAAGAGAGGTGAGGCTAGGAGAACTGATGCTTTTTCTCCTCCTTAGCCTCTCCCTGTTGGACCATGGAGAAGAGAGCCCCAGTAAGAAACCCTGCTCCGGCCCAGTCACCAGCCAGAAGCACCTCTGTCTTTCCCTGTCCCTTTGCTGGCCCCAGCAGTGTCCATTCAGGCGGCACAAGTCTCTCCTGCCAGGGCCTTCCTGGCCATGTTCACCTTATCTGCTGCCCCTTCCCCACCCACAGCAGGAGGAAGAGCATCTGTTGGTTCTTGATTGTTGCCTTGTTCTGCCTGTGGACCTATAGATTTATGCGTGTGTGTGTGTGTGTGTGTGCAGCTGCAAGGGCTGGGGACCTGTGTTGTGGTAGACACTTGTGCAGTGCCTGGAAAACTTTGGCTGGCAGCAGAAATTCCTCCATCCCTGGAGGTTGTGGGTCGGTGGGTGAATCTTGCTTCCCTCCCCAATGCACCCCTCTTCCATGTCCTCTTTCCTGGCCTCTTTGCCTTTGGGAGGTTGGTCCCTGTGAGTTGAAGGACCCTGTTGTCTGCAAGGTGCTTTTTCCACCAGTAAGTAATCCTCTGAAACCCAGTAGCAGCATTGGGCTCAGAGGCTTTGAAGGGTCCATCTCTGCTTTCTTTCGGGACAGTCGGTGGTGCTCCTGCCAACCATCCTGCCCAGCACTGGGCTCACGGGTATGCATGTGTGTTCCTGTTGCAGACCCTGCCATGGCCATGGCACTGCAACAGGTTCTGCCGCTTCTGTTTCCTCCTTCTTAAACCACTTTCCAGTGTGGGACAACATCTGCAGTCTAGTTACTGGGGTATCTGAAGGGGAGCTACAAGAAAGCTGGACAGGGACTTTTTACAAGGGCTTATAGTGATAGGATAAGGGGTGATCGCTTGAAACTGCAAGAGGGGAGATTTAGATTCGAAATTAGGAAGAAATTCTTCACTCTGAGGATGGTGAGACACTGGCACAGGTTGCCCAGGGAAGCTGTGGATGCTCCATAATTGGATGTGTTCATGCTCAGGCTGGATGGGGCTCTGAGCAACCTGGTCTAGTGGGAGGTGTCCCTGCCCATGGCAGGGAGGTTGGAACGAACAGATCTTGTAGGTCCCTTCCAACCCAAACCATTCCAGGTCCTTCTCTGTGGAGCTGCTTCCCAGCACATCACTCCTTTACCTGCACTGATGCAGGAGGTTATTCCTCCCGAGGTGCAGGACCCTACACTTGACCTTGACCCTACATTTGAATTTCATGAGGTTGCTCTCCTCCCAGATCCCCAGCCTGTCCAGTTCCCTGAGTTGCTCCACTGTCCCTGAGCCTTTCAGCCACTCTGTCAGACAGTCCCGTGGGTGGCAGTGCAGACATTGAACAGATTTGGTGGGTATTGGAATAAATGCTGTTTTCATATCGTTGACAGCCACGTACTGCGTGACTTTTCAGCCAAGCACTAAATTCTGTGGGCTCTTCCAATCTCTACGTCCATGAGTAGCATTTGAGCTGTTTTGTTAGAGCTACTGGGGACACAAGAACATGTCATAGAGCATTGCTTTTATTAAGGCGTTAATGAATTACTGTATGGCCCTGCCTAGTTTATTTCTACTGAAGATGGGAAGCTCTAGGCAGCCTCGTGTTGTTTTGTCTCTGTTATAAGGCTATTAAAACTACTGTGCAAACACTCTAGTTGATAATCTCTAAGGAACTTCTTTTGCTTACGTTGGGCTTCTGTGTTGGCATTAATGGTGCTGACAGACAGACGGATCCAGGCAGCAGTCAAGAGCCAACACTTCAGTTGTCGGGCGTTTGTGTTTCTAAGCTAATCAAGTTTGGTGTTCACACCGCGCTGCTGCCTCACTTGGCTTCAGGAGCTGGAGGAATTCTTTTCTAAGTGGTGATCCCTTTTAGTTTCTTTTGAATAAATCAGTGAAGGACTGAATGCTGCCAGTGAACCTCTCAGCTCAGTGTCCCATAACTGCATCCCTAGGTGGGATCGAGGATATGTCCTTGGGGTTGAGAAATACCCTGGCAGGCTGCAGAGCTCAACAAATCTGATATTAGTGGCTGTGCTTCACATGAGAGGAACATTCATGTTGGTGGGAGAGTGACTATGTGGGGATGCCAATGACGGTGGAAAATGTACTTTGCATCAAGGCAAACTGGATGTCTCCTGCACCCGTGTCAGGGCAATTCCAAGTACAAATACAGGCTGAGTGGAGTATGGATAAAGAGCAGGCCTGAGGAGAAAGACTTGAGGATGGTTGTGGATGAGAAGCTCAACATGAGCCAACAATACACAAGCGCAGCCCAGAAAGCCCCAACTGTATCCTGGGCTGCCTCAAGAGAAGAATGGGCAGCAGGGGGAGGGAGGGGATTCTGCCCCTCTGCTCTGCTCTGGGGAGACCCCCTTGCAGTGCTGGGTCCAGCTCTGGAGGCCTCAGCACAGGAGAGACAGGGACCTGTTGGAGCGGGGCCAGAGGAGGCCCCAGCAATGCTGGGAGGGCTGGAACCCCTCTGCTGTGAGGCCAGGCTGAGAGAGTTGGGGTTGTTCAGCCTGGAGAAGAGAAGGCTCCAGGGAGACCTTCTTGTGACCTTTCAGTATCTGAAGAGGGTGTACGAGAAAGCTGGGCAGGAACTTTTTACAAGGGCTTGTAGTGACAGGATGAGGGGTGATGGCTTTCAACTGGAAGAGGGGAAATTTAGATTAAAAATCAGGAGGAAGTTCTTCACTCTGTGGGTGGTGAGGCAGTGGCATAAATTGCCCAGGGAAGTTGTCGATGTTCCATCACTGGATGTGTTCAAGCCCAGGCTGGATGGGGCTTTGAGTCACCTGGTCTAGTGGGAGGTGTCCCTGCCCATGGCAGGGAGGTTGGAACGAGATGATGTTTAAGGTCCCTTCAAACTCAAACCAGTCTGTGATTCTTTATCATGCCTGTCTGCAATGTTCCAAACTATTGTGTGTTTGAACATTACAACTGGTCTGCTTTGAAAAATGAACCTTCACAGGAGCTGCTGTGAAACTGTCAGATCTGTTCCTTTATTTCATAACTGTAAAGCAAAACCGCAAAAACCGGTTTTTTTAGGATTTACAGTAGGTTAAATGTCACCAGTGGCAGTTCTTGTTGTTTTTTACCCACCCTGAGTGCAGAACCTGTTGAAATTCCCAGCTGAGAAAGGTCGGTGGTGTTCAGACCCCAGTGGTATGTTGCAAGAAGCTGAACTGGTCCATAGACTTTGAAGCTCGGGCTTGGAGGAAGAAAGAAAAGCAGGTCACAATGAGTAGTGGTGAGGCTTATGCCACGCACAGTTTTGACAAGAGCTCTCTTGAGATCAAGCTTGTGATGGTCTTGAATGTGTAACCTGGAGCGTGAGGCAGATCATCACCACCTCTGAGCTGATGACACATCTTGTACAACACCTTTCTGTTGCTCCTGGAGTTTCAGATCATCTGTGGAAAGTTTTGAGGTTTTCTTCTTTAGCTTGCAACTTTCTTTTATTCTCCTTCCTTTCTTCTTTTTGATTGCAAGAAATTTTGGCTGAATGTGACGTGAGCAGATTAAAATATTATTTGGCTGCTGTTTTGGCTGAGTTATTTTTGTTCCTTAGGAAATAAATAAGGTAGCTTCAGTCAAAACTGCGTGTTAATCTATTTGTAAAATAAATGTTTGTGTCCAGCAAAGTCTTGCCTCAGCTTTGCACAACTCCAGATCATAAACCATGTGATGGACTACACATTATTTTGTTTTTGCAGGCAGGCAATGCAGCATGTCCTAAAAAGCTATTAAAGATGCTGTGTAATTTAATAACCTTGTTTTAAAGCCACGTTATTTATTGAATTATGATAGTGTGAAATGAGGTTTTCATGTACTCTCGCCTCAGACACTTTTCAGATTAGCCATTTATTTTCTGGGTGACTGCCTGCGAACAGCTAAAAGCTTTCACTTCTGGGATTTAATATTTGTTGTGCCTCATTGTTTTTGTTTTATTTTTAGGCTTTTTTTTTTTTTCTGGGCTGTGAGTAATGGTTGGTTTTGGTTGCATAGCCACCTGAAAGCCTGAGCAATGATTATTTGCCTTTTGATTTTAAGGCACAAAGAATGAAAATTTATTTGAAATTGACGTTTCATCCTGCCAGTGTTCAAGACCTATTACCAAGCTGTGGAAGCAGTTTTAAATTTTTCAACAGGCTTTATTTGGTGGTTGGGTTTTTTTTACCTAATCAAAATATCCTTGTGCTTTTCCCAGCATATTTCAGATCCTCTTGAGGCTCCTCCCTCTGTGCAGAGCGTGTTTTCCTGGGGAGCTGAAGCTGGCTGACCTCTGTTTTAAATGTCAGGGGTGCTTCACCCTTCACTTCCAAATCCCGTTTGCCTTTTTTAACCCTTCTGCAGGACCCTGCTTGAAGCAATGCCGTTTTAGAGAAGCCCTTGCACAGTGTGAGCTGTACTATTATACAGCTGGAGTATATTTTATTTTTTATATCTGTTTTATCGATTGCCTGTGACACTGTGTCAACAAGCCTGGCTGGGTTGGGCTGTGTTTATAGGAGCTGTGAAATATAATGTCCAAACTGGATGTCAGGAGACGGGTTGAGTTTCTTGATGACCAAATGCATTTATAGAAGCTTCAAAATCCCTGTGTTATAAAATATGGGTACTTTACTCATCCACTTCTTTAAAAACAGCATCTGCTGGGTGACTGTTCCCTGTTGGTACATGTTCTAAAAGGACAAATATTGATACTCTTCTGTTATTTTTCTTTGTCAGATTGGGCTTCCTTCTATCACTTTCTCCCAGGTCTCCCCAGGCACATCTAGGATCGTGTGGTTGGTCTTACTGTGGCTATCGAATTCTAGTCACAGAATCCCATCATGGCGGGGATTGGAAGAGACCTCTGGAGATCATGTCCAACCCTCCAGTGCAGGTTGCCCAAGATCGCATCCAGGCAGGCTTGGGATCTCTGCAGAGAAGGAGAGTCCACAACCTCTCTGGGCAGCCTGGACCAACCTCTGGCACCCTCACAGCAAAGAATTTTTGCCTCAGTTTCAGATGGACCCTCCTGGGTTCCAGTGTGTGCCCGTTGCCCCTTGTCCTGTCACTGGGCACCACTGACAAGAGTCTGGCCCCATCCTCTTGACCCCCACCCTTTAGCTATTGATCAGCATTGATCAGATCCCCTCTCAGGCTTCTCTTCTCCAGGCTAAACAGCCCCAGGGCTCTCAGCCTTTCCTCGGCACAGAGATGCTCCAGTCCCCTCAGCATCTTTGGAGCCTCTGCTGGACTCTCTCCAGTAGTTCCTTGTCCTCTTGAACTGGAGAGTCCAGAACTGGACCCAGTACTCCAGCTGTGGCCTCCCTAGGGCAGAGTAGAGGGGGAGGAGAATGTCCCTTGACCTGCTGGCCTAATCATCATAGGTAGTTAATATTAAAGTTTCCTTATTTTCTCCCATTGTTTCCTAGGCTCAGTATTAGTTGAGGCTGCAGAATAACTAGAAAGAACAAATTGTGTGTGTGTGTACATGCATTTCCTGTATTTGGAAGTTCAGAGCTTTGACATTGATGCAAGTTTAGGAAAATACTGAATGAACAGAGGGTGATTTCAATAATCAGCGTCTCTTATCTACCCCACTACATTAACATACTGTGTGCTGCACGGGAATGGCTTTAAAACGCTCACAGCATTGTGGCATTTCCTGTCTCAGGGCAAATACTTGAATTAAGCTTTTCAGAGGTGTGTAATCACTCCCTCAGCTTAACTATGAATGGGAGTAGATGTATTCTCTTTAGATGGGAATGACAAACACATTCTTTCCTAGATGCAATGACTGCGTGAAATGAAGTGGGTTTCAAGTCAGGAGAATAGCTCCTTACTGTTCAGAGGTGCAAAAGTATGTTATGGTCTGGAGGAGGCCCCAGCAATGATGGGAGGGCTGGAAGCCCTCTGCTGTGAGGCCAGGCTGAGAGAGTTGGGGTTGTTCAGCCTGGAGAAGAGAAGGCTCCAGGGAGACCTTCTTGTGGCCTTTCAGTGCTTCAAGGGGCCTGTCAGAAAGATGGGTACTGATGTTTTATAAGGGTCTGTTGTGACAGGACAAGGAGTGATGGTTTTAAAATAAGAGAGAGAGATTTAGACCAGAGAAAAGGAAGGAATGTTTTGATGCTGAGGGTGATGAGACCCTGGTCCAGGTTGCCCAGAGGGGTGGTCGATGCCCCATCCCTTGATACCTTCCAGGTGTTGTTGGCTGGGTCTCTGAGCAACCTGCTCTAGTTGCAGATGTCCTTGCTCCCTGCAGGGGGGTTGGACTAGATGACCTTTAAAAGTGCCTTCCAACCTAAACCATTCTCTGATTCTATTTAGCCAAACCTTTTCCTTGTCACTTTCCACAAATGAGGTGGCCACCCATTTGTGGGTTTGAGAAGATAAAGGCATGGTATGGCAACGGGTTTTTTGGGGTTTTGTTTGGCGTTTTTTTAGTGTTCTGTCCTGACTTGACTGGTGTTTGTATCCCTTTTACTGGCACAAAGAACCCTCCTCTGTGATCAGGAACTTCTTATATAAGAAACACTGTGATCGCATTACATCTTTGTCTTCCTAATGTGGTTGCGCTGTCCTTAAACCATTTTCTAGGCATCTGGTGACAGTTGCTGTCAGGATGCTGAACTCACCAACCCTTTGGTCTGACTGAGAGCGGCCTCTTCCAGGCTCTTCCACAGCCAATCCCCGCTGTGATACATGCTGTATAAACACCAACACAGAACTGTAGGGAGCTTTTGGTTGAAATAAGCTGTACAAGTGTAGGTGAAGTAGTGCAACAGCCACCGACAGTAATACCAGAAAGGGAGAATGTCCCTGGCTCTTCTGTATGAACTGTAAGACTGTCAATATTTGATTTTCTTTTTTTTCCTCTTCAAAAAGCTAAGGGTGGCAGCGGCATCCTCATCCCTGGAGGGGTTTAAAAGCTGTGCAGATGTGGGACATGGTTTAGTGGTGACCTGGCAGTGTTGGGTTAACAGTTGGACTTGGTGGTCTTAAAGGTCCCTTCTAATCAGAACAAATCTGTGATCTATTCTGTGAATCCTTTGTTCAGCACCTTCATTATGTACTGTGTATAGAATGCATTCTTTCTAAACTTTTAAGTAACTGTAAACATTTGGGTTTAATTCTTCCGGTTTTACTGACAAAATTCTTGAGATCTTCCTGAAGAAAGTTAAAAATTGAAGTTTGGAGAGTAGTGACAGTAACGATTATAGTGATGCATGTGAGCCTTACCTTCAGGAGTAGCACTTAGTAGGTTTTATTTCCCCATCCCCTTTATATCCAGTCTTATACTAAGCAGGGGAAGTGTCAAAACTGACTGTTGGCTCCCAGAAATACCCATCTTCATTTGACAGTTTGTGATGAACAGAGGCTTTGACACTTGTACCTACCTCACTAACAATTAATGTAACTTGAAAAGGCAAGCTTTATTTTTGGGTTCACAATGTCAGCTTCATTTTACTGTGCCTGTTTACAGACCTTTCCTGTGAATGGGAGGGAAGGAAATATGTACTTTGAAGTGAGGATTTTGGATTGTCTTCCAGCAGCACAGATCGAGAATTAACTTGTGCTACCTGCCTTGGAATAAAAGCTGCTCTCAAGTCTGTGCTCCTCACTTACGTGTGGCAGGTAGCTGGGAGGTTTATTAATGACGAGACAAAATACGTCAGCAGGTTGATGGCAGCTCTTGAATCTTTTATAAGTAAGGATGATGCAGAAAAAAGTATATGATACAAACAAGAGTTGGAATGAAGGCTAGACAGGCATTTCTTAGGATAGGAAGAACTTATTGCACTACAGAACTAGAAATTACTTAAATACCGTGAGCATAAAGGTCAGATCCTGATTGCAAGAACTAAATGAAGACCTTCAATCTTCTTTTGCAGAACCAAAAAACAAAAGAACAAATCGAGAGCTTGTTACAGAATGGAAAGCATAAAGAATTACGGGATCGTCTCTGCTGCAGGCTCACCTTTGGGACTGCTGGGCTTCGGTCTGCTATGGGAGCAGGGTTTTGCTACATTAATGATCTTACGGTGATCCAGTCAACGCAGGTAAGTGGAGTGGTTGTGTAGGAGAGGGCTGAATGGTTTCGCAGTGTGTTTGTGTCATACATTGTACCACTGAAATACAAGCTGAGGGTGAAACACAATAGCCATTCAACAGTGGGGTGGTAGCATGATATGCTTAGTGCTGGAAGAAAATAAAGTAGCTTGGCTTGAACAGGTTTCACTGTGCATCCTAGAAAGCAGAATACAGAATAAGAGAATGGTTTGGGCTGGATGGGTCCTTTCAAGGTCTCCTAGTCCAGCCTCCTGCAGGGAGCAGGGACATCTGCAACTAGAGCAGGTTGCTCAGAGCCCC